>ML661325.1:10737605-10766407 GCA_007570785.1 Antilocapra americana | reverse complement strand
AAAAAAAAAAAAAAAAAAAAATCCAAGGTCAAGGTGCTGGTAGATGCTGTTCATAGTGAGAGCCTGCTTCTTGGCATGCAGGTGGCTGCCTTCTTTGTGTGTTCTCACAGATGAGAGAGAGAGAGTGAGTGAGTGAAGGCAAACAACTCCTATGCTTCCTCGTGTTTTTTTCTTTTAAAATTTTATTTATTTATTTATTATTATTATTTTTAAAAATTTATTTATTTATTTGTTCCTTTATATTATCATGTTGACATACATTGACATGAATCCACCATGGGTATACATGTGTTTCCTTCTTTTTTAAATACTTATTTATTTTATTATTTATTTGACTGTGCCAGGATCTTTAGTTGCAATGATACATTTTTGAAAGTTTATATAAATAGAGATTTGAAAGGATTTTTATTGCATTATCCCATGTTGTGCTGAGTAATTAGAAACAGTTTTAGCATCCAGTCAGTAAGAAAGTAGTTAAATAGCTTTTGGTATTTTACGTAAAAATATTATATGAGAGTTAAATAGTTGAGATATGTATGCATATATATACATATATAAGCATATATACATTTATATCATCTTCCAAAATTATATTAACTGAAGAATAAGATAGCAAAATAACATGACCTCTAATATGTAAAACCATTTAAAAAGAAAAATGAATTTCTAATAAGCTGAATATATTTTTATTATATCTATTTACCCACCAAAATTTTTAAAAATCTGTAAATTTGTAAGGAAACTTTTTAATTCTTATTCCTTCCAAAAGTGGAATGAATGATTGGCAAAAATATAAATCGTAGGTTTTCATTCTTTTCTCCATACACTTATTTGTTCTTCACATTTTTAATAATGTAGACATACTCAAATACTATTCGAATAAAAAAAAGTATATCAAGTACCCTTTTCTATATAAAGTAGAAGTGAAAGTGAAGTCGCTCAAGTCGTGTCCAGCTCTTTGCCACCCAGTAGACTGTAGCCTTCCAGGCTCCTCTCTCCACGGGATTCTCCAGGCAAGAATACTGAAGTGAGTTGCCATTTCCTACTCCAGGGAATGATCCTGACCCAGGGATTGAACCCGGGTCTCCCGCATTGCAGGCAATGCTTTAACCTCTGAGCCACCAGGGAAGCATGTGTAATTTTTGTAACTGGAACCCTGGGCCAGTAGATTTTTAAATGTATATTCAGATAAACATATATTGCATTAAATTACTTTCTTACTTTATGAATTTCAGGTTGCCTTATCACTACTAAATCTACAATCATCATCTATTACATTTTACTATTTAAACAAATAAGCAATAATTTAAAGAAAATATGTGTTGGGCTTCCTCCTGGACCTTAATATTACACCAGTTAACTATTGTGATGATGATGTGATCATCATCATCATGAATCCATAGAACATTGCAGATAGTGATTGCAAGTGGTTTTTAATTAGTTCTGTATGGAATAAAATAATTTTTTTCTATTTTATTTTTAAATCATTTTTTTAATTGAAGGATAATTGCTTTACAGAATTTGGTTGTTTCTGTCAATCCTCAACATGAATCAGTCATAGGTATACATATATTCCCTCCCTTTTGAACCTGCCTCCCATCTTCCTCCCCATCCCCCACCCCCCAGGTTGATACAGAGCCCCTGTTTGAGATTCCTGAGCCATACAGAAAATTCCCATTGGCTATCTATTTTACATATGGTAATGTAAGTTTCCATGTTACTCTTTCCATACATCTCACCCTCTCTTCCCCTCTTCCCATGTCCATAAATCTGTTCTCTGTGTCTGTTTCTTCATTGCTGTCCTGTAAATAAATTCTTCAGTACCATTTTTCTAGATTCCATATATGTGTGTTAGAATATGATATTTATCTTTCTTTTTCTGACTTACATCCACCTCATTAGAACTGATCACCTCATAACTGGTCATTATGGCCGTCATCAAAAAGTCTACAAGCAATAAATGCTGGAGAGGGTGTGGAGAAAAGGAATGCTTTTGCACTGTTGGTGGGAATGTAAATTGATACAGCCACTGTGGAAGACAGTATGGAGATTCCTTAAAAAAAAAACACTGGGAATAAAACCACCATATGACCCAACAGTCCCACTCCTAGGCATATATACCTGGAGGAAACCAAAATTGAAAAAGACACATGTATCCCATTGTTCATTGCAGCGCTATTTACAATAGCCAGAGCATGGAAGCAACCAAGATGTGCATCAACGAATGGAAAAAGAGGTACATATACATAATGAAATATTACTCATTCATAAACTAAATAAAACCATTTTTTGAATAGAGAAGTGATATGACTCAATTTAGAAATGAGCTGATCTGTTGTCAGAGTGGAGGGTGGACTGTGATGTCACAATTTGGAAGTGAAGAGACCAGTTAGGGCAGTGAATTTTCCTTGAGAACACCTCAGAATAAGAAAACTGAGGTAAAAGGTCACTTAACAGCCCTCATTTCAGAAATTAGATTTTCTAAGGGAGACTGATCTGTTTTACATGTGTATGTTGTGTATACACATACATATGTAATAGGTACTTTTAAAGTCCCCACAAGACTCTGGGAACCAGCTAAGTATGAGGATGTCTGAGGCAAAAAACATTTACAATCATCCAAATATTCTTGAGCTTTGTAGAGCTCAAGAATTAAAAGAAAGGGGTAGAATGGTAAATGTATAATGGAGAGAAATTATATTACAGGAGTCTTTTAGAAAGATAAACTGTTGTTAACTTTTCAAAATCAAACAGGTTTGGATGATACCTTTACTAATACTTATTTGCCTATTCACTTTTCTAGTCTTCATTTCTGGAATGGGTATTTTCATTTTAGTTCAGATTTAGGATGTATCTTTCTCTTTCTCATTGAAGAGGTGCAGTTCTTTTTAGTTTATTTTATTGAAGTATAGTTGATTTACAATGTTGTATTAACTTCTGCTATTAGGGAAAATTACTCAGTTATGCATAAGTATACATTCCTTTCCATATTCTTTGCATCCATTCTATGCATTAATAGTTTGCATCTGCTAACACCAAATTCCCAATGCATCATTCCACCCCCCTCTCTCCTGGCAAAAGTCTGCTCTCCATGTCTGTTTCTGTTTTGTAGATAAGGTCATATTTTTAATATTTTAGATTCCACAAATAAGTGATGTCATATTGATATATGATATTTGTCTTTCTGGCTGACTTCATTTAGTATGATAATCTCTAGGTTCATCCATGTTGCTGCAAATGGTCTTATTTTATTCTTTTTTATTACTGAATAGTATTCCATTGTGTATATACCTCATGAAGAAGTAACAATTCCAATGAGAGGATGGAAAGACAGGCTGGGCTGAAGAAGAAAGTGAAATAATATAGAAAGGATCGTGGGCAGAACAGAGAATCATATAAATAAACAAAGTGTTCTATTTGATTACTACTTCTCATTGTTTACTTATTGTCCTGTGTATATATCACACCCAATACGTACTACTGTCTAAAACATCTGGGATCTGGACCTGAACTTTGTTCAGCCTTCTCTTAGACTAGGTTTCCCCTTCTTCCTCTGATACTGCTGAGCAGACGTCTGGCCTGAGAGTCTTTGCTCTTGTTCCCTTGTCTGAAACCATCTCCCTGCTGCTATTTAAAGTTGCCACCTTCTTAGTTTACAGATCTTAGGTTGGGTGTCACACCCTCAGAAATACTGTTCTTCACCTTTCTACATAAAGGAAGTCTCCCTATTTTTTCTTTCAGCTCTCTGCTCATTCCCTTCCTAGCTCTTATCATAGTGTGTGATGCATTTGTTGACTGAGATATCTTCAGGCCTCAGCAGCAGGTTATGGGGCCATCATGGAGGCTGTGTCATTGAGTATAGCCATCCCCTGTCAGAATTCCTGACAGACAGTTAATATTCAAATAATCTTTGTCAGAGAGGTGAAATTTGAAGGAAGAAAAATAATCATAAACTACAAGTAGCTAAAATTAAGAACCTAAAATTCAAAGACTGTTCTGTGTTAGTATCAGAAGGCAAAATATACATATTCATGTGTGTGCTAATCATGAAGTTAGGTTGCTTGGGGGTCCAATATATCCCTCATCTGAGATTATGCCTTTCTGTTTTGGCTGCACCAGAGTTTGTTGCAAGATGATTTGTCAAGATTTTTCCTTTTTTAAAAAACTAATGGCTTTGTCATCCCCAGGAGGGACCTAAGACTGCGTGTGGTGGTGTACAGAGGTTTCCACTGGCAGCTACTTGCTAAACTGAATATATTTAGCTACCTTGTCAAGTCCTAGAATTGTTTGATTTCCTGCAGGAAATGTTTGCCTTTGAAAACTCCAGTGGGGAAATAGCTTTTTCACCTCTGCTCAAGAGAATGAGTTTAACATTGTCTGAAGATGAGATTCATCCCCTGGAGGAGGTACTGAGCATCTAATGAGCTTAGGAACAAATCAGAAAAACAGCAGGGGGTGGATTCCAATCCCACCTCACCTTGGCACCATAAAAAAAATCTGTTTAGATGTTTGCCTGAGTGAACTACCCATTTACACTGAGTTTTATCTGTGCACTATATTGTATATGTATAGCTCTGACATGGAAACACATCTAACCACATTATACATATTATACATTGTGAAAGGTGTATGATTTTGCTCTTTGGGGTGCATTCTATTTAAATATTCATTAAAGCATTATCCACTAGACATGTACTTTTTCTTTTATGTCTAATATGAATCATGCTTTTGGTATTTTAAGTGAGAGAAGTTTATACCCTCAGAGTCATATACACACACACACACACACACACGCACACACACATACATACATATATATATATATATACATACACCCACACCCACACCCACACATACACACACACAGGAACAGTGACTACATAAAAGTTATTCTCAACAGCTACTTCCATGACCTCAGATTGAGCTTATTAGCTAGAACCTCATCTTTATTTTGTTAAGATTTCCTCCCAACTCCAACTCTTCTCTGAAATTATGCACTTGACATTAGCCCCTTGGAATTGTTTTTGTATTTTTTTTCATGCTGGCATTTGATTCTCACTTCTGTTTGCTACAGTCCTTGCTACCTGTGGGAGAAGTCCCTTTCCTAGTGCTGCCCTTTTAGAACCCAGGTTGTAATAGTGTCCCTTAGGTAGTTTTTTTTTTTTTTCTTTACTTTATTGTGTTGGTTTTGCCATACAGTTACATGAAACCACCATGGGTCTACACATGCTTCCCCTCCAGAACCCCCCTCCCTCCCCCCTCCCGATTCCCTCTCTCTGGGTCATCCCGGTGCACCAGCCCCAAGCATCAACCCTGGGCTGGCGATTGATTTCACATATAGTAATTAACATGTTTCAATGTCTTTCTCCCATATCATCCTACCCTTGCCCTCTTCCACAAAATCCACGTGTCCGTTCTATACATCTGTGTTCCTTTTGCTGTCTCGCATGCAGGGTTCTCATTACCATCTTTCTAAATTAGGTAGTTTTAACTCTACAAAATCAAAGGAATAGGCGAGTTGAAAAAATTGTTTTAATCTCTAATCATGTACATGTAGAAAGAATATGTGTAATCCAAATGGAAATTGGGTAGGAAAACTTTTAATAGAAAAGCTTTACCCCCTGCCGCAACCCTGGCTTGGTAGTAGACGAGAGAGTACTAAAGAGCCAGTGAAAGAGAATCTTACATGTAGTACTATATCCAGATGAACTTGTTTTGTTTTGATTTTAATTTTATAGTTAAGTAGGGAATTAAATCCCTTCAATTATAGAGGAACAAAAACATGTTTTTTCTTTGCCTTATTTATTTTGGAAGGGCATAGAATAGTGTTATGCATACATCTCAAACATTTTCTAAATATCTTAAAGCATACCCATTCTCACAACCAATAAGTGACAATTAAGTACCCTGGTCCTCACTATTACTATACATTTTTGGGTTATATATTCCTGGGTTGTCCTTTGACTTAGGTCCCTGCTTTTGCCCTTGACCTCTTTAGATTTTTTTCATCTGATTGAAGGTAAAAACAAAGTCCTTACTATAATTTTTAAATTTCTCTATGATTTTGCCTCAGTTTAATCTCTGATCTCAACTCTTGATATTTTCTTATTTCACTTTTTCTGCCTTTCTTTTTGTTTCTTAAACCTGTCAGGCACAGATATCTTATATCCATTACACTAATTTCTAGTACTATTCCCAGAAATCTAGTTCTCCAGGTATCTATATAGTTAGGTCCTTCATTTGCTCTGTTTTTACTCAAAAGCAAATTCTTGTGAGTTCTCCTTTTGAAATTATGGGGTGTTTGGGCAAGACTTAGTCTCCCATAATTAATAAATAGAAAACTAGACCAAACATGACTTTCTGAAAACAAAGCAAAACTGTTTTCAGATATGATCAAAAGGCAAGGAGTTTGGTCCTTGAAAGAAAGGGAACAGAAAAAGTGAGCTATGCAGTTTCCTTGGACTTGTGTCTAAGTCATTTTCTAAGCAAAGCATCAAGGACAGAAATCCCAAGAAAAGCGCAGAGGAACTAGATAAACTGAAAAGATGGAAAGAAAAAGTTGGAGAGAAGAAGACAACAGAAATTTTTAGGGTAGCTTACCATAAAGAAGTACATGAGTGCTAAGTCATGTCTGACTCTTTGCAACCCCTTGGACTGTATCCCACCAGGTTCCTCTGTCTATGGAATTTTCCAGGCAGGAATACTAGAAAAGAAAGTGAAGTCACTTAGTCATGTCCAACTCTTTGCGACTCTATGGACTGTAGCCCACTAGGCTCCTCTGTCCATGGGATTTTCCAGGCAAGAACACTAGAGCAGATTGCCATTTCCTATTCCAGGGGATTTGCCAAGCCAGGAAATCAAACCTGCATCTCTTTCATCTCCTGCATTGGCAGGCAGATTCTTGACCACTGTACCACTTGGGAAGCCCTTACCAGGAAAAAGAGAGTTGTCTAAAGAAGTAACAGAACTCTATTCAGAAGCCTCTTGACTATGGCTAAATACTACACATGGCATAATACATATATGGAGTTACTACACATAGGAAAATGCATACATATATTTAAAGTCCATGAGAATGACAAGGAAAAATCAGTTGTAAACTAAACACTATTGAGAGGCATTTTTGTTCTAACAAAGCAGAAGAGACTTCTTGCTAAATGCCTGGGAGATTTGAAAGAGATACCAGATGGTCAAACCCTAATACTGTTGAACTAGCCATAGATTAAAAGCTACTCTAAACCTGTGATGAAAACCATGAAAAAATTAAGTGGATCCACAATTCAACTTCTGACAGAACAAAATGTTTCACTATTTAAAAGAAGAAACAAAATTAAACCTGTTATAATGTTCAAAATTCACTGAGAAATTGCAAGATATGTAATGAAGTAGGAAAATGTGATCCATAGTCAGGAGAAAAATCAGCCAATAAAGAACATTCAGAAAGGGCATAGATAATAGTTAATATAAAAGAATGTAAAAAGTAACATGATTATGTATAAAATCTTACAGGAAAAATATATAATGAAAAGTAAATAAACACAAATAGAATTTCTACTTACAGAAGTCAAATATGCAACGGATGGGGAAAGGATAAACTACTGCTGGGATCAATGTCAAATGGGGCACTGCAGAAGAAAGATCAGTAAACTTCATGTCTTAGCAATGCAAATTTAAACATATATATATATATATATATATATATATATTTATACACGCATGCATATACATGACTGAAAAAAATAAATAAACTGAGCCTCAGTGACTTGTGGTATCAAGAACTCCAGCATTTGAGTACCATAGGAAAGAGATGGGGGCTTAAGGTTGAGTGAATTGTTGAAAAAAATGTGGCTGAAATATTTTCCAAATTTGAAGAAAACTATAACCGTTGGGTACAGAAAGTTCAAGGAAACACAGCAGAATCATAAAGACATACAGAACACAGCGTATGATAATCAAGTTGTGAAAACCAGTGATAAGGGAAAAATAAAAACAAAACATAAAACTAGCTAGATTAAAAAAGACAAATTATAAATACGGAAACAAAAAATAATAATATTTAATGCTGACTTATTACCTGAAGCTATCCAGTGGACCATCTTTAAAATACTTTATAAAAATCTTAGAATTCTGAATACAGAGATATGTTTTAAAATATAAAGGAAAATAAAACGTTTTTGAAAAAAAGAAAAACTGAGAGAATTCACCAGCAACACTAGGAGGAATGTTATAGAAAATTTTGGCCAGGAAAAAAAAAAGAAAGAAAGAAAAGATCTAAAATGAAGCTAGGAAATTTATAAAGGAAAGAAGAGCAACAAAACATGGTATACTGGTGTACCTCAGAGATACTGCAGATTAGAATCCAGACAACCACAGTAAAGTGGCTATCCCAATAAAGCAAGTCACACAACTTTTTGTTATTGTTGTTTTCCCAGTGCATATAAAAGTTATACTATAGTCTATTAAGTATGTAGTATCTTCAAAAAAAGTGTATGTATCTTTATTAAAAATATTTTATTGCTAAAAAATTGCTAGCCATCATCTTAGCCTTCAGCAAGTTGTCATCTTTTTACTGGTGGAGCATCTTGCCTCAGTGTTGATGACTGCTGACTGATCAGGGTGGTGGTTGCTGAAGATTGAGGTGACTATGGCAATTTCTTAAAATAAGACACCAGTGAAATTGATACACCAATTTCCTCTTCCTTTCATGAATGATTTCTCTTCAGCATGCAATGCTCCTTGGTAACATTTTACCCATGGCAGAAGTGTTTGCAAAATTGGAGCCAGTCATCTCAAACCTTGCCACTTCTATCAACAAGCCCATCAGTCTCACCTCTAACCATCAGCTCCTGATCTGTTAAAGTTATATCATGATATTGAAGAAATTCAGCCACATCTTAGGTTCCATTTTTAATTCTACTCATCTTGCTATTTCCACCATACCTATAGTTACTGCCACTACCTAAATTGTGAACCCCACAAACTTATCCATGAGCATTGAAATCAAATTTCCAAACTCCTGTTAATGTTGATATTTTGACATCTTTCCATGAGTCATTAATGTACTTAATGTCATGTAGAATGGTGTTCCAGAGTGTTTCAATTTACTTTGTCTAGATCCACCAAAGGAATTGCAACCTATGGTAGTTATAGACTTATGAAATGTATTTCTAAAAAAAAAAACAATATTTGAAAATAAAAAGTACTCTTTAATCCACAGGCTGCAGAATGGTTGTTGCATTATCAGGGAAGAAAATAAGTTAATCGGCTCAGATGGTAAAGAATCTTCCTGCAGGGACTTCCCTGGTGGTCCAGTGGTTAAGACTCTGAGCTCCCAATGCAGGGGGCCCAGGTACAATTCCTGGTCATGGAACTAGATCCCATGTGCTGAAACTAAAAGTTTCTGCACACTGCAGTGAAGATCCAGCATGCTGCAACTGAGACCCAGTGCAGCCACATAAATAAATTAAAATACGTATTAGGAAAAAAAAAAAAAAGAATCTTCCTGCAATGCTGGAGACCTGGGTTGGAGACCTGGGTTTGATCCCTGGGTTGGGAAGATCCCCGTAGAGGAAGGCATGGCGACCCACTCCAGTATTCTTGGCTGGAGAATCCCCATGGGCAGAAGAGCTTGGCAGGCTGCAATCCATGTGGTCTCAAAGAGTCAGACATGACTGAGTGACTAAGCACTCATGCACACACGCCTCCATTAGGGCTCTTGGGTGATTGCATTGTCAAGGAACAATAGTATTTTGACAGGAATTATTTTGACTGAGCTGTAGGTCTCAACAATGGACTTAGAGTAGTAAACCATGTTGTTAACAAAGGTGCTAGCATCCTGGCTTTGTTGTTCCATTTATAGGGCAGAAGCAGAGTAAATTTAACATAATTCTTAAGGGGCCTTGGATATTCAAAATGGTAAATTACCATTGATTTATGACTTAAACAGTCACTAATGGTGTTATCTCCTAACAAGAGACAGCTTGCACTTTCAAACTTTGAAGCCAGTCATTGTCTTCTCTCTAGCTATGAAAGCCCTACATGATATGTTCTTCCAAAAGAGGGACGCTTTGGCTACATTGAAAACCTGTTGTTTAGTGTAGCCACCTTTATTAATTATCTTAGCTAGATCTTCTGGATAACTTGCTGAAGCTTCTACAACAGCACTTGCTGTTTCACCTTACACTTTTATGATATGGAGACAATTTCTTTCTTGAATCTCGTGAATCTCTGCTAGCTTTACACCTTTGTTTTCCTCCACAGCTTTGTTATCCTCTCAGCCTTCATAGAATAGAAGAGGGTAAGGTCCTTGTCCTGGACTAGGCTTTGCCAGAAGAGCATGTTGTAGCTGATTTGATTTTCTATCCAGACCATTGAAACTTGCTCCCTATCATCAAGAAAATTGTTTTACTTTCTTAGCATTCTTGTGTTCACTGGAGTAACACTTTTAATTTCCTTCAATAACTTATCTTTTGCATTTACAACTGATCTGTTTGGTACAAGAGGACTAGCTTTTGGCCTTTCTCAGCTTTCAACATGCCTTCCTTACTAAGCTTTATCATTTCTAGCTTTCGACTTGAAGTGGGAGGCCTCCAACCCTTCCTTTCATGTGAATACTTATTATTGCAAGGTTATTAACTGGCCTAATTCACTACTGTTGTGTCTCAGGGAACAGGGAAGCTTGAGGGGAGGGAGAGAGACACTGAATAGCCAGTTGGTAGAGCAGTCATAGTCCACTCAACATCTAGCAGTTGACTTTGTCATTTTATATGGATGTGTTGCATGGCTCCCCCAAACAATTACAATAATAACATCGCAGATTATCATAGCAAGTATAATAATAATGTACGATTTTGAAATATTACAAGAATTACTAAAATGTGACCAGAGACATAAAGTAAACAAATCCTGTTGGAAAAATAACACAGAAAGGCTTGTTCAATGTAACATTGCCACAAATCTGTTAAATTGGCAATATCTGCAAAGTGCATGTTCTAATATCTGTATATGTTGGTAAAATAAATAGAACTACAAAAGATGGGAAATATGTTGGTAAAACGAATATAACTATAAAAGACTTGGTCATAATTTTTAAAATATACTTAAAATGTTGAAATTACAGTGATTCTCAGTATCCATGGAGGAAATTTCAATCAGCAAATGGTTGAATATATATAGTTGTGACAGTTATAGATACAGAAGACCAATTCTATATGGAATTTGGTCTTTGATTACAACTAATTTAAATTAGCAATCACTATTAAAATGATGTCAGCATAATCCCAAATATTTAGAAATAAAATAAAACATCTATCTTTAATACATTGGTCAAAAAATAAATCATAAAGAAAAATAGATTTGTAACTAAATGAAAATGAAATGTAGCACTTCAAATCCTGGGTATATATCCAGAAAAAACAAACACACTAATTCAAAAAAATACATGCACCCCAGTGTTATATCAGCACTATTAACAGTGGCCAAGATATGGAAGCAACCCAGGTGTCGATCAACTGACAAGCTGACAACTAAGGAAGTGGTGTATATATATATATATATATATATGGCAACACACTCCAGTATTCTTGCCTGGAAAATCCCATGGACAGAGGCGCCTGGTAGTCCATGGTGTCACAAAGAGTTGGACACGACTGAGTGACTAAACATCAACAACAAATACATATACAATATACAGTGGAGTAATAGTCATAAAAATGAATGAAGTTCTGCCATTTGCAGCAATATGGATGGACCTAGAGAATATTATGCTTAGTGAAATACATCAGACAGAAAGACAAATACTGCATGATGTACTTATATGTGGAATTTAAAAGAATAAAAATAAATGAATGTATATAGCAAAACAGAAAGAGTCTCCCTTGTATAGAAAACAAACTGGCTACTGGTGGAAGAGAGAAGAATGAAGAGGCAAGATGGGGTAAAGGATGAAGAGTTGCAAACTTTTGTATACAGAATAGATAAGCAACAAGGATATATTTATAGCACAGGGAGTTTTAACCATTAATAACTTTGGAAAGGAGTGTAAACTGTAAGAATGCTGTATCCTTATGATGAACAGTTGAAACTAATACTACTGAGCCTATTGCAGAAGATAGGGGAGGAAGGAGCACTGGTTCCCTAATTTTGTAAAATGAGCATTACCCAGAGACAGCATACAAAATAAAAGTATTGACCCAAATCCTCATTAGACATAAAAATTCATAGCAAAATATTAGCAAATTAAACTGAGTAATTCACAACATGTATCAAGAGATTATGACCACTTGGAGTTTATCTCATGAATGCAAGATCAATATAACATTTGAAAATCAATCAGTGTAATTCATACCAATATTAAAAAAAGAAATATGATAATTTAGTGGTTTCAGAAGAATCATTTGACAATATAAAACTCCTATTTATTATAATACTATTTCAAAGGCATCTAAGAAAATTCTGCATCCAAAATCAAACTTCATAAAAGAGTGAATAGTTTCTCTTCAGATAAAAAACAGAGAATGACCATTTCCAATCTCCTTTGTACTGTAGGTTATAATCAGTGCAATCATATTAAAGTAAACATGCAAAAGCATTGAGTTTGGCATATTGGTTAAGAGGAAATAAAATAATATTTATTTGTAGATAAATATGCATACACATAGAAAATCCTAGGTGATACTCTAAGAAATCTATTTTTAATATTGAGTGAAATTAGCAAGATCTCAGGAGGCAAAGTCAACATGCAAAATTTTAATTTTATTTTTATGTATTATCAATTGATAACTATAACAGAATCCCAATAGACAGATTTTGTTGAAAAAGACATTTCAGTTCACTCCAGTCACTCAGTTGTGTCCGACTCTTTGCGACCCCATAAACTGCAGCACACCAGGCCTCCCTGTCCATCATCAGCTGCCGGAGTCTACCCAAACTCATGTCCATTGAGATTACTTAAGCAAACAAAGAGACACACAAGGAAGAAAAACAAGGTTGGAGGGCTTACATTACACAATTTCAAGATTTATTTTAAGCCTACAGTAGACCGGACAATGTGGTGCTGTTTTCAGGATAAATTAATCAGTGGGAAAGAATAGAGTTCAGAAATAGACCACACATAAACAGTCAACGAATTTCTTTTGAGGAGTGCCAAGGTAATGCAATAGGGGAAATGATAGTCTTTTCAACAAATAGTACTAGAATAACCAGATTTCCCTACTTAAAAAAAAAGTATCCTTAGATAACAGTCTTGTGGTTGCCAAGGGGGAATAACAGTAGAAAAGTGACAGAGGGAGTGTTTAGACTTAGCAGATGGAAACTAGCATATACAGAATGGATAAACAGCAAAGTCTTACTGCATAGCACAGGGAATTCAATATACTGTAATAAACCATTGTGGAAAATAATATATAAAATTATGTATAAATCAACTATACTTCACTAAAAATATATCTTGACTCTTAGCTTATACTATAAAAAGTAAATCTAATAGGACTAAAATCCTAAATATAAATGTTAATATATTATAAACATCCATAAGAAAATGTAGGAGAAAATTTTCATGACCTAGGGATAGGCAAAGATTTCTTAGGACACAAAAAACACAGACCATTTAAGAAAAATAAACATTTGTGTTCTTCGCAAAACACCAGTAAGAACACAGAAAGGTAAGCTACTGAGAGAAAATATTTCCAGTAAATATTTTTGAAAAGGATTTAAGAACACAGTAAAAACATCTTACTGAGTACCATATAACCCAATTAAAAATAGTCAGTCTCCACACACACAAATAATATGTGTGTGTGTGTGTGTGTATAATTAAGCACCCGAAAACATGCTTAACATCATTCAGCTTCAGAAAAATGTAAATTAAAACCATCACAACAAAATGATGATGCTGTGTGATGAGGAAGTGAAACAATTAGATATGGCATGCCTTGTTAGTGGGAGAGTGTATCATTACAGTCACTTTGAAAAACATTTTAATAGTTTTCTTTATAAACTTAAATACCTACTATATGCCCCAACAATTCTTCTCCTAGATATTAACTGAAGAAAAATAAAAACATTGGCATAATGATAGATATGTACACAAATTTTCATATTAGTAGTAAACAGTATACAAATATTATAATAGCAAAAGATAGGAAGAACCCATATGTATAGCAAGCTGAATGGATAAACTGAGTGCAGTAAACCCCTAAAATGGAAGTAAATAAAAATACATTTTCTAAATAAATATGCTCAAACTGATGCATGCAATAATGTAGATGACTTCCCCCAATAATATAAACAATGTACTGAGCTAAAGATGTCATTTACAAAAGTCTATATGCTGTAAGATTCTGTTTACGCACAGTTTTAGAAAGGGAAATATATATAGTGTCAGAAAGCAGGTTAGTGGTTTCTTGGATCCTGAAATCAGGGATCACCAGGAAGAGGACACAAGGAAAATTTGTCCTGTAATGGAGATGACTAATGTGATGTGATGCTCATGGCATATACACACTTGTCAATGTTTACTAAACTGGTTGACTTAAAATAGGCACACTTGATTGTGAATTATGGTTTAAAACAGTTAATTGTTAAAAGTCAACTTCAGTGTGCAGATTTCCCAGGCAGCCCTATGCAAACTTTTCATTCCTCTACAACTGGTACCCTCCTTGCTTCTGTAAATGGTTATCTTTAGCATTTAGCATGTGTTAGTTTCTACATTTTATTTATGTATTTTTATTATGTATGTACCACACTAGTAGAATAGAAGTTCTATAGAGGCAATCAGCTTGATATTATTTAAGTAACAAAAATTTTAAGAAAGAATTCAATTTGGAAAATTAGAAGATAAAATATCTAATTATTTTATTATTAATAAAAATGTTATTTAATGCTAGGTAAGTATAGGGATCTTGCCTTATCTGGTCTGAGATCCTGCCTATTCTTAGGGTGTAAATCCAGTAATCCTGCCTAGAAGCCATTTCTTTCACTGATTGCAACAAGAATCTCATTTGCACACCCACAGGTAAAAATTCCAAAGCAGTTGACGGTTTTGCAAATTTTCATTCTGTAGGCACTTTCTGTCTCTACCATTCTTGAAAGAAAGGAGGAAGACTGAGATGAGCAGTTCTCCTTGTAAAGGGATAAAAAAGTGATGTGGTTACCTCCACTACAACACAGTGTTTAAGAGTTGCTACATTCTCTCTATTTTCTGAATATTTGGAGACTCCTGAGATTTCTTTGAATGGTTTCATTATTTGGTTTCAAAAGATATACACATGTATATCCAATTTATATCTATTTTATGAATTCCAAAACTTTCTTAGATCACAGATTCCTCAGATAGTCAACAGCCCTTTCACTGTTCACCAAACAATGTGCAGATCTTGTTCTTCCAGAGACATATCAGCTAGAATATTAACTCTACTACCTCTCTTGGGAAAGTTAACAGCATTCCCATATATTGGTTCTTCAGTTTACTCATCTGAGAAAAGAAGATAATAATTTCAGTTGCAGGTCTCTTGCAGAGGGAGGAAGGCTGACTGGATCTTCTAATGTTTAGTTCTCATCTAGCTTGAAGGGCTTCCCAGGTGGTTCAGTGGAAAAGAATCTGCCTGTCAATGAAGGAAATCCGGGGTTCAATCCCTGGGTCAGAAAGATCCCCTGGAGGAGGAAATGGCAACTCACTCCAGTATTTTTTTTTTTTTTTTAAGATTTCAGTCTTTATGAATTTAGTTAGACTTATTTCATGGCTCACTCTGTTGAACTTAACCATGTGCACTTGAAAAATGTGCATTTTGGTATTCAATGTTGTTTTATTCTACAAACGTAAAGGTCAAGGTGGCTGACAATCCTGGGTGGTGCCATCAGGAGATCTTTTTTGTATGACATGCATAGTACAGAATTGTTCTCTGTGGGAAGATCAGCCTAGTTGAATCTCAATCATCTGTTATCTGTTGATTGTCTTTTTCTCCTTTTTAGAAAAAGAATGCATTCTATAGTCCCAATTCTTCACAGAATAATTTTGGTTTTTATCTTAAATATCACAAATTTTGAGCTGTGGAGACTTGGAAATATGCTATTTTTTTTCTGATAAGTGTAATTTATTTTGTTGTAACTGGAAAATAAGTTGGTTGCATTCTTGACTAAAAACTCCCATGGACAGAGGAGCCTAGTGGGCTACAGTCCATGGTGTCACAAAGAGGCTGACATGACTGAGCACATAGTCACACCTTGGTAGCGTGAGGCAACAGAGAAGCCCAAATAAAATAAAACCACTGGAAATTTATTAGCTCATAAGAGGTGGATGGTAGGGTTTGTTCATTGAGCATATTCTCCCTATCTTTCTGTATATCATTGTTCAGTTTATTTTTCTAGTCCTTTCCCTGCACCTGCCCTCATGGGTCCAAAGCAGCTGTTCCCAAAATGATGATCATGGGACACTGACCACAGGTAGAGAATAAAAGTCTGTTTGGTGTACCTTCTGAGGAAAGCAGGCAGAGCTTGCACAAAACCCCCACCAGATTTATTCTCACAAAAGCTGGCTGAAAGCCTCAGATTTGCATCTCCCTGCCAGGCCTAAGGCAATCATCAGTCAAGGGGAATGGAGTTACTATGATTGGTTTACACTACTCAGGGTTCACCATGTGGGACCTGGGGAGGCACTCGTCATCCCTTTCAACACACACCCCTTACCAGAAAACTATCACAGTCCTCTTAGCAAGGACAAAGTAGGCCATTTGGTAAGAAACCTAGGGAGTTTGTCTTCATCTGAGGTCTGGTGACAGTGTTATGGCTGACCCAGAATTCAGACTGTTTGGCACATTCATTGTGTTTTCATTACTCTAGAAGACAGAGGTCTATGAGGAGTGTGTGTGTTGTGTGTGTGTGTGTGTGTTGTGTGTGTGTGTATGTATGAGAGAGGGAGGACAGGGAAGAGAGAGAGAAGAGATAATCAGTTACTAATTTGTGATGAAAATTGTAAATCACCCTGTAGACAGAAATGCTGCTGTATTGGGACATTGTCCTGAACCCAGGATTTTATCATCAGAATGTTGCTTGGAAAGCCAGAACTCAGGACTCAGAAGTCTTCTTTAACCTTAAAGAAATTTGTTCTTTTCTCCTCTGATGGTGAGTTGAGGATAGCCTTGAGGAGGCCTAAACCTTTCATAAGTAGGCTTGTCATGAAAGCAGAGGTGTTTGTATCCATATTCCTTGAATAGTGAAAGCCTTTGGCACTTTTTTTTTTTAATGTCAAATTCAGTGATTTTCACATCTGCTCTTGGAAACTTCCTCTCTTCTGGGGGACATACTGGAATTTCTGAAACCATAGACGATTCTGTCAAATAGCAAAATTATACCTGTTCTTTACATTTCGGTTCTACTCTAGATTAACTAATTTGTGGTTGTTCATACAGATTTTAATTAGACAGGTTATACTGAAATTTATTTGGTTTCTGCTAACTGAATTAAAACCGTCACTTACATAGGTCTCAGAAATTATCCCTACATTATTTGGAATAATTGAGAGTGACCTTACACTTATCCTTACACAGAAAGTTAATTATAAAAAACATATGAATTTTACTAGATAATTCACATTGGTCAATTTGTTTTATTTACCTCCATATTCTTCATGGATATTTTACTGTTGTCCCCACCTACTGTCTGCTGAACATATTGTCATAAGGATCAGCATGGTTGTTTAGGAGAAGAATCTGACATATTGACTGATATGACTGGCCTGCACATAGTAGGCCCTCAGTAAATGTCAGATGCTACTCTTATTTTATTCTGGAAAAATAGAATTATAACACCTACCTCTTGGTGTTCCTATAGAAATGCAATGAAATATCATCCACAGAGACGCCAAGTACAGTACCATGCTTCTCTACAGGAACTCAATAAATGTTAATTTCATTCCTTTCCCTGTCTACTAAACAAAGCATCCAGAGGAGTAATAACACTGTGTTCATGATTCTACATCACCCCCGCAAAATAATTTCCTCTTCTTGGAAGGGAGAAACCAATAAAGTCTGGTTTCAATTTATTTAGAGTATTCTTTCTTTCTGACAGCATAAAATAAATCCCTGCTATGAAATAACGTTTCTGCTGATCTATGTATAATAGCAACTCAGTATCACCTAGTCCTTTTCGGATAAATAAATTAAAAAAAAATCATGTTTTGAGAATACAACCAGCATACTAGTCTTCTGAAGGAACTACCCATTACAGAGTTACTGTGGGGAACAGCAGGTGCTGGCGATTGCAAGCTCTAGGCATTTATAACTCTTGAGTGTTACTGCCTGCTTGGAAGAATTTGGTATTTACTTCCAACTGAGGACAATTAGGCTTAAATTCCGAAGCCACACATCAGGTAAGCAAAAGAGAAGTGCAAAGGACTAACTCTGGTAATTTAGGTAGCATGAGTCTTACCTTTGTGCTTATTCAGATGAGGGTAAAATATCAATAATAATGCTCTTTAATGCTGGATAATTGCATTCAGGAAGTTTACCTTACCTGTTCCAAAATCTCCCTATGAGAGTAAGCTCCATAATGCTGCATAGAAGTACATTCCTGTGACTGATTATAACGAGACATTTCCTTTTCACACCCAGAGGTAAAAGCTCCAAAGCAATTTTCACAAATTGTGACATTCTAGAATAGATGATGTTTGAAGTACAATTTCCATGCAATTTAACATTGTTTTTTAGCTGGAAAACTTTTGGGTTTCTGTTGTAGATGGGCACTGATTGTAGATTGTTGTAGATGGAAAAAGAAATAAACCAGGGAATTATTTGTGATCTCGTATATCCTTTTATTGCTTGGGAACATGCTAATTGTTGCATTAAATGTCATCAGGTTATCTTTTCCAAATGAAAGGTAATTGTCATTTGTCTTATTCCAATGCATGTTAAAACAGTTGGCTTTGATTTGGCAATTGTGATACTTCGAGGTTTGAGAAGCATGAATGATAGAAGTTTGAATTAAGTTATATTAATTTATGTATCTATTTCTGTGTGCTTATGCAAAACTATGTAAACTATTAATATAAAACTGTTGAATATTTCCAATAGATGCTAAACCTCCCAATGCACATACAAATTATAGAGATGTGTGGTCAGATTATTGGGTAGGATTTTCAACTCATAATGAGCTGACTCTTCCGCTTGCATTTTTATACAGTTACATACCTAGTACAGAATTACATATTCAGTACAATACTTATACTATAGTAGATATTATTTTCACTAAGTATTAGCAAATGATGAGTAGGAGCATAGATAATAACCCTTCATAGTAAGCTCAAATGAGACAGAAGCACCTAGCAGAGTGGTCATTCAGCAGTACTGGACTGGACTCGGTGTGTTGCTATTCCATGACCTTAGAGTATAAATCAAACTACCTGCTTGCTCAGCTACTTAAAAAAGCAAAGAAAAATAGTGTTCTAGTGAATGTTATCCATCTATTCCTAAAGGAGTCTTAAGTGTTATTCTTATATCAACTTAAACCAGCAGAAAGCAATATGCTCTTTAACAAATAATTTTTGTATTAATTTTACAACCTGGATTATTACCATTTCTGCATTTTTATAGAAATATCATGGTGGGAAATACATGAATGTTGACGTAAAACACAAAAGTGTTGGTAACGATGTCATCTTGAAAACTTCTCATTTACAAAACAGTGATCTTGAAATTATAGGAATGCAATGGTTTCCATAAGATTCATAAAATACAGTGTGGCATATGCTGGATATTCTATGAATATCTAGAGTCTGTATTCTTACTCTGATTATTATTAGAAGTAGTAGTTTTAACTTTAATATTATTGGTGGTGATGGTTTAGTTGCTAAGTCCTGTCTGACTCTTGTGGCTCCACGGACTGTAGCCTGCTAGGCTCCTTTGTCCATGGGATTCTCCAGGCAAGAGCACTGCAGTGGGTTGCCATTTCCTTCTCCAGGGGATCTTCCCAAGACAGGAACGAAACCCAGGTCTCCTGTATTGCAGGCAGATTCTTTACTGCCTGAGCTAAGAGGGAAGCCTCCCAATATTAATATTAATATTATTGCTACTATGCAAATTTTATTCATTGATTCCAAAAACATTGTATACTAGGGTATGTGATCTCATGTCAAATTCTGTAGGTGGTAAGTTTATCTTAGAATATTAGGAAAACCTAATTAACATTAGGTTTCCTATTAATATTAGGAAAGCCATTTATTTTCTTGAATCAAAAATCCTCTTTACTGGTAGAGATGTGTATAATATTGGGGTTTTCTTTTTGTCATTGCTGACAGAAAAGACAAACCGAATTTTAATTTTAGCTCAGAGCTCCAGTGATAATCCCAAAACAACTAAAATTGCTTCTTTTAAAAAACCCATAATTCTAACTTTTCTAATTATATCTGATATGTTTCTTTTTGTTATTATGACTTTTGTAAATCACCTTAAAGTCTTTTTGTAAAGACTTTTGGTTTAATTGAATGAAAGCATTTATAACATGATGAATACTGGCATCATTTATTCTTTGCTTTATCTTCTGCAAAACTGACTTTATCCGTGCCCATAAATAACCTTAAAAAAGATGTTTTTAAGATTATATTACAAGCTATTTATACATTTGGCCCATTTCTGTTAGTTGTGTTTGAACTGCATATTTTATGACCCATTTAAAGGATTGAGAGAGAGATTTATGTGTTTTTATCTATATCAGATATAGATGTTTGTGACACAAAGCTATCTTTTTTTCTATAATATTTAATTTCAGCTTTAGGATGAATTGCAATTTTCCTAAGGCTATTCAGTTCATTTATTGATTTGACAATTAAATGGACAGTACTCTATTTGAAAATTAAATATGAGCTCAGTTTTTACAGCTCATACTATTATGCCCATTCCTGCATCAAAATTCTATTTAGAACCAATCTACCACAAATATGAATACACAGATCCTCTATTTCAAAAAGGGTGTTCAGGTGAAACTTGAGATGCTGGGTTTAGACTGCTGATCACATCAGCACAATAGTTACAACACCATCTGGTATGTGGGAGAAATAGAAGATAACCCGTCCCTCATTAACTCATCACTAAGCACTGAGCACCTATTAGGCATGAAGTGTTTTGGTACAAAGATTATTATATTTTCCTTGTTCTCAAAGAATCCTCATATTGTATGGAGAAGAAATATCTGTAGATAAACAGTTGCAATGCAACAGAACAAATACAGAAATTGAGGTTTGTAGGAATTTCAAAGTTGGCACAGAACAAGTAGTTCAGGAAAATAATTTTATAGTAGGTGATGCTTAAGTTGGTTCTTAAGTAATACTTGGAATTTTCTAGTCAGATAAAGTAAGCAAATATACCCTAAACATGTGTAAAAATAATTAGGTAGTATCAACAGAACAAAGGTAATGGTTACATAGTTCAATATACAAAACGGTTCTCAGCAGTTCATAGAATAGCAGAACTCAAAGGAGTCTGAAGAGACTGCAGCTATTAGGCTTCCCTCTTCATCTTGGCAGTAATTACCAGCATTCATTTCTGGGTAGACTGATCTAGAGAAAATTCAGTGTCATACTCATCTCTGAAACTTCAGCCAAGACAAGGCTGCTCATCCATTCATTTAAAAGGATTAGTTGTAGTACTAGACCTGGAGGAAACCGGTGAGCGAGACAAAAAAGATGTGTGTTCTTGCTCTCTGGTAGCCAAGAGTCAGATACAGATACAAATACTAAACAGATAGGAAAATGACCCCTTGAAGAAACAATGCAGGCTAATATGTTGGAGAGTGACTGGAGGTCAGCCCTAGATTGAGTGGCTCCTGAAAGCCTCTGTGAGAAGATGGCTTTGGAGCTGACCCTTGAATCACAAGAAAGAACACATCTAAGAAAGGGCAAGTAGGGAGGCCACTTTAGGTTGTGGGAAGAGCAAGAAGAAATTCCCAAGGGCGGGAACAAGCTCAACTGCTTCAGGTAACCATGAGAAAGTCAGTTTGACCAGTGCTGAAGAGCCAAGGAAGGAGTGAGCCAAACCAGCGCTGTACTCTGTTGCTTTGTAGATTGAGAGAATGGATTCAAATTTTATTAGTAGTACAATGGGGAGATATTGGAGGTTTATGCAGGAATGTAACATGGTCTGATTTATGTTAAAACAAGAGCTGAGTTGAGAATGGACTGAAATAGAACAGAAAAGACAACAACCTGGGAAGCTTTTGTGTAATCTCCATCACCTAATATTAGGATCCTGGCAGTGGAGAAGGTGGGAGGGCAAAGACTGAGGACCTCCTTTAGACACCAAATAACAATATTTACTGTTGTATTAGGTCAGTGAGAAGGAGGGAAAGAGAGAAAGCAGGAATGACTTCTTGCAGACTTTCTGAAAGGGAGGGGGTGTGGCATGGGGCATAAAGGACCCAATTTAAACAGTAACAACAATTAAGACCCCAAGTACTTGGATAAACCCTTCTCTGTTCCAAACACTACTCCAATCAAAGTTGGGTGTATTAACTCATTCAATTATTATGACAATCCTATGGCTTCATTTTTGCAGTTATTCTCATTTTGCAGATAGACAAAAAGACGTGAAGCAGAGAGACGTCAACTTACAGCAGGACACAGTCTCACCTTAAGCAACTGATTCCTCCATCTCCTTCTAGTCTTTGCTCATGATGTCACCTGCTCATTGAAGCCCACTCTAACCACTCCACTTAAAATTACAAGACCAGCTCCCTCCTCCATGGCAATCCCACATATAAACTGCTCTAAAGTACCAAATAATCTGCTTATTCAAGTTGTTTATCTACTCCTAGTAGACTAGAAGCTTCATGAGGGCAGGAGTTCTGTCAGTGTTGTTCATGATGGTATTCCAAGTGCTTGAATGATTCCTGGCACGCAATGAACATTTAATGAATGGTGGTTTAGTTCCTAAGTTCAACTCTTGTGACCCCATGGACTGTAGCCTGCCAGGCTCCTCTGTCCATGGGATTTTCCAGGCAAGAATACTGGAGTGGGTTGCCATTTCCTTCTCAATCAATAAATGACTCGATTAAATAATAAATAAATGGATAAGTGACTGAAATAGTTGAGCTTGTTTTCAAACCCTGATGGCCTGATTATAAAGCCTATATACCTACTCACTATACTATTCTGTATTCCTTCTCAGAGTGAGACAGAAAATGATTCCTGCTCCTCAGTCCACAGGAGACTTGTATACTAAACTAATCCAGGCCCAAAATTATGAAGTAGAAGAGATGGTGGATGACTTAGCCAGTTCTTATCTCTGTTGCTTTCATCTTTTCCTCTCTATACCTCTTCTTTGTGGAATACCTTCCACCTTCACCACAGTACATGAATAATCACAAGGTGTCTTTACAATTTCAATATAAATATCAGGTCTTCTGGGAAGTTGTGTATTCAGTCACACCTGGGCTAGTTGCCTCTTACATGCTGCTCATTAGTTTGTGTGCTTTTCCTTTTGTAAGTTGCTAGACTGTGGTAATTATCTACTGAGCTGCACTGTTTACCTGAGACAATTCCTCCCACTATCAGGCAGTGACTGGCACCTAGTAGGTGCTCAAAAAGTTGTTAAATTGAACTGAATGGAATAGGAAGTCCCCCAAGTATAAAATTATATGGTTAGATTGGGCCCTGGTCTATAAAGAGTAAACACTCTTTATAGCTCCAATTGCTTGAAGGCTTTGTGAATCATCTTTACCAGTAGTTAAGTTTGAGTTATACTGTAATCAAGGTGAGCCTCTGTTCTCCTTACATGTTGTCATATCACTTAAAGAAGCCATCTGAGAAAGTGGAGTTCAAAATTCTAAAATCCTCTGAACCATTGAAAACACATTTCAGATTAAAATCCCTTTTCGATTGGCAGAAGTCACCATAATTGGAGCCAATTGAATCGAATTTAACCATGTCTGAGTTGTGATAATGTAGCCAGAGCTGTGTTTACCACATATAAAAATTTAAGCAATATGGATTATTCGGTAAGGTAAAGAGAGTCTTTAGAAAGCAATTTATATTCTGTAGATTGGAGGAAATAAAACCTTGAAAGAAGATCTAATCACATTTTTGTATTGATATTTTAGGAAAATTTGTAGTAGCAATAGACTAGCACATAAACCTCACCAGTGAACTAATCTGAGGTTTAAATCAAAATAACTTGTATTGGTCTATTCTAGTTTCTGATGATTCATTTTTTTTCCCCACTGAGATGTGGAAGAAGAGTAATATAATTTCTTTTAGGTAACTAGTTTAATTTTTCATAAGCAGCCTTAAGGTTAAAAAAAAAAAACTTGAGAGTGTAATATGTAATTGAATCTTTTTGGAACAAGAACAGCAGAAGGTAATGAAGATTTAGGAAGGGAATGAATTTCATACTGTTCCTCATACTTTCCTTTGCAGTCACATCAGTGAATCCGAGATTTCTGGTTAGAAAAAATCAATAGGAATTTACTGTGAACCTTGAAAGAGGGCATTCTGATGTGACTAAGGAACTCTGAAGGCAATTGTAACTCACTAGTGAAGCAACTCGTTTTTATGGCCGGGAGGTGGGGGTGGGCGGTGGTGCTAAGTAGATAAGAAGAAAATTGAGTGATGTTAGGACCTTGGCTGACTAGTAATAGAGAAATTCGTATGGATTAAAATTTTTTCCCAATCAGTCATTCCAGTCATTCATTCATCTACTTATTTATTTATTGAACATGTCTTTAGTACCTGTCTGGATTGAACTTTCCAGAGAGCATGCATAATCAGGAGATAAACCAGAAATAAGTAAGAAACAACAGTTAGCCCCTAAGGATCTCACAATGTAGAAGGGGAAACAGTCAAGAAAAGTAATCATTAAAATGAATGGTGAGCACTGCCATAGTAGGGATGCCGTACATGCTGAGACTTGCCTGGCCTATGGAATCTGGGAAGGAAGCCTGGAGGAGGCTGCCTGTTTATGGAAAGCAGTTGACAACTTCTATGAAAAATAGGTTCAAGAAATAGCATTTATATAGCATTTTCATATGTGAAGAGCTTGGCACTCTCTGGTAGAATTAAGTTTCCCTATAAGTACCAGGGGAACATCAAGTAATAGTGGGTTAAGCAAGAGAGATGTTTGTTTCTTTTTCAGAGACTGTTCCAGAACCAGCTTAGTCCTTGGGGATCGAGGCTTTTTCTAACTCACTTTTTTACTACCTCTGGGCATGACCCTCATCTCTTGGTCCAAGTTCATATCTTTATTTTGATAGCAGGGTAAAGGAAAGAAGAAAAACAGGGGGCAAAGGATGTGTCCAAATTCTGCCTTAAGATTCTACAGAATCACTGTATATCTAATTTTCCAAAACTTAGGGGTGTAGCTGCAAAGGAGGCTGGGGATTGTAGTGTATGTTCCTAAAGACCATGTGTCAAGTGAAAATTATACTGTTGTATAAGAAAAGGAGATTGGATTTTGCAAGAAAACAATAGCTTTGGTGGGAGGTGGGAAATAGTAAGATGTTTAAGAAATGGCAAGTAAGCCTGGTGACTTAGACTGAAGGTGCAGAAAGTGAGGAGAGAGATAATACTGAAAACTATGTGACGTAAAGCTAGAGGCATAATCGTGAGCCACGCATGAAGAGTCTTCAACAAATCAACAATTAATTTTTGTTGTGCTCTTAAGAACGTGCCAGTTATGTTTTATGAGTACTGGCCTGTTCATCCTTCAGATAATTCTCTACGGTACACTTATTATTAATTGGAGGCTTCCCAGGTGGCATGGTGGTAGAGAATCTTCTTGCTAATGCAGGAGATGCAAGGAGATGTAGATTTGATCCTTGGGTTGGGAAGGTCCCCTGGAGTAGGAAATGGCAACCACTGTAGTATTCTTGTCTGGAATATTCCATGGACAGAGGAGCATGGCAGGCTACTGAGCTCTCTCTCTCTCTCTCTCTCTCTCTCTCACACACACACACACACACACACACACACACACACACACACACTTATTATTATTATTCCCATTTAAGATAATACAAATTGGGGTTTAAAGATTAAGTGATATGCCTACAGTTACACTAAGAGCTGAAATTAGAGTTTAAATTGGTCTGACTCCAAAGTCAGAGTTCCCAGGCGCTTGCCATCCCCAGAAGCTTGAACTCCACCCTTTTTTTCTTGGTTCTGCATCTCTGTATTCTTTTTCTGTGTTCTCTTTCTGAATGGGCTACCTGTATGTATTTAGCAAATCGTATTCTGGTCAGAAAAAGGTGCCTGAGACAAAAACAGCAGTAAACTAACCCTTAGTAGCTCATCATGTGAAAAAGGAAAGAAGTCTGCAAATTAAGTC
Source organism: Antilocapra americana (assembly GCA_007570785.1). Taxonomy (NCBI): domain Eukaryota; kingdom Metazoa; phylum Chordata; class Mammalia; order Artiodactyla; family Antilocapridae; genus Antilocapra; species Antilocapra americana. The sequence goes on along the minus strand of ML661325.1, from coordinate 10,740,104 downwards.
TTGGCATTTCATCTCACGTTTACATTAAGTTTTAACTCAGTATATAAACATGGTGCTTTAATCCTATATAAAAATTCAACCAAGTCCTGCCTTATTTAAGGCATTAAGGCAGTTCTTCAAGTAGAAACACGTTTGAACAGTGGATCAAGATAAATCATAACCATTTCATGAAGCACTCTCTTTTTTTTTTTTTTCTTTCTGGGACTTTTATTTCTTTAAAATAATTCATACAAATGGTTACGGTCACAAACATGATTTTAACCAAAATATTGCTAGCCTACCACATCAGCAGGATGGCACCATGCGCGGGCCAGGTGCTGCGCCCGCAGCCGGCTGGAGGCCATGCGCCCCACCCGGCTGCCTCGTGATGCCATCTTTGTTGGAAACAAGGGGTTCATGCCAAAGTTAGGAAAGACAGCCTTGGTTCTGTTTTTCTAAATTATCCTAAAAATAAGACAAGCAGGTAGAAAAAACAATGCACTGTGTGGCGTAAAAAGAAAAACGGGAAGGATTCATTGTCATGAGAAGTTTGCCAACTGCCTGTCTGGGGCGCTCCACACGTGGGAAGAACCGCCGTGAGCAGCCCGCGGGCGCGCGGGCTCTCCTGCCGACAGCTGAGCAAACACACCTGTGATGTTCTAGAGACTGCACACAGAGGAGGACATTCGGGGAGAGCAAACTACTAACTTCTGCTGCTTAACGAGGACGTGGAGGACGCGGAGGGATGGGGGCGCGGCCAGCCCTCGGGATGGGACAACTACAGTCAACGCGGGCAGCGGCGCCTGCACATGCCCGTCCAGGGCGCGGCCGGCGCCCCGGCTGCGGAGCTTGGCCCCAGCTACAACTGGTCGCTTGCGTGGTCTCTATCCGTCTCGGGCTTGACGGTTTGGCCGGGAGAAGGGGCGTGGGGCGGGTGGGAGACTGGGGTCAGGCCGTGGGACCGGGACATAGCGCTGGGGACGATGCTCTCCACGGTGGCCGGGATGCCGCTGGGCGCCACGCCCACCACGCCTGGGGGGTACCTGCTGTAGGTGGCCCCGTTGAGCTCGGGGTGCACCACGGCGGGGTCCACACTGGCCCAGTGGGTGGCGGCTGCCAGGTGGTCCTTGTTGACGCAGTTCTTCAGGCTGTCGGGGATCCGGCCTGTGATGGCTCTCCGGATTTCTCTGGCCGCCTCCTCCCGCATCTCGATGGAGGCCTGCTCGCTGTACCAGGCTGCATGTGGGGTGCAGATCAGGTTGGGGGCGTCCTTCAAGGGACCCTGGCTAAAGCTGAAGGGCTCCGACTCGTGCATGTCCAGGGCTGTGCCGCGGATCCGCCCCTCCTTCAGGGCCTGGGCCAGCGCCTTCTCGTCCACCAGGCGGCCCCGGGCCGTGTTCACCAGGAAAGCCCCCTGTCTCATCTGCTTGACGGTGAAGTCGTTGATGAGGTGGTGGTTGTGCTCGTTGAGGCCACAGTGCAGGGTCACACAGTCGCTGTGGAAGAGCAGGTCCTGCAGTGTGCTGACCCGCTGCAGCCCCAGCGCCCGCTCCGTGCCATCCGCCAGGTAGGGGTCGTAGAAGAGCACGTTGAAGCCAAGGCCTTGGCCCGCAGTGCCACCGCCTGCCCCACGCGCCCTAGCCCGATGACGCCCAGGATCTCCCCGTGGATCCTGGCGGCTCCGGAGGCCACCTCCCGGATCTGCTCGACACTCTGGACGCGCGTGCCCTCCCGCAGCGCCTGGTGCAGCCACGTGGTCCTGCGGTACAGGTTGAGGATGTGGCACATGGTGGAGTCAGCGGTCTCCTCCACGGACGCGGCCGGCACGTTGCAGACGGCGATGCCTAGGTCCCCGGCCGACTTGATGTCGATGTTGTCAAAGCCGCTGCCGATGCGCACGATTATCCTCAGGGCCTTGAACTTCTCCAGGTCCTCCCTGGTCAGCGTGATGGTGTGGTACATCAGCGCCCCCACGGCCTCGTTCAGGACCTTCTCGTGGATCTCTTGCGTGGACTGCGCATCACAGAAGGCCACCGTGGCCACGTCCTTCAAAATGGGCATCTCCATCGTGCAGTCCCGGCCGTCCAGCAGTGCCACCAGGGGCCGGGGGTGCATGGGCCCTTTCATGATCAGAGGTCAGACGCCTGCCATCTCTCAGTATGGGGCGCGGCTCCCACGACCATGAATTCAACTGTCCAAAGCGGCTATCTTCAGAATCCCCCGGCGGAACTGCGGCCTGTCACTGCGTCCTCATCCCACGTCTTTAACTGTCTCGAACCAAAGCTCCTAGGTGCCCGTCGACGGCGACCACCGGAAGCCCCCACCGGGTCAAAGTCTGACTGTTTGCACGTGTCCTGCTACTGTCTCGATGCTGACTCCCAGGAAGAGCGGAAAGGAGGCTGCCCGCCAGGCTCCCGGCGTCGGAGGCGGCCCGCCACAGGCCGCCCTCCCAGCAAGCGCAGGGTCGGCGGACCCCTCGCGGCCGCCCGGACGCGCCCCCACCGTGAGGGGCCCCGGCCG
>ML661325.1:10508781-10702605 GCA_007570785.1 Antilocapra americana | reverse complement strand
CAGAAGCTTTTAATTTTAGTTAGGTCCCATTTGTTTATTCATGCTTTTATTTCCAATATTCTGGGAGGTGGGTCATGTAGGATCCCGCTTTGGTTTATGTCGGAGAGTGTTTTGCCTATGTTATCCTCTAGGAGTTTTATAGTTTCTGGTCTTATGCTTAGATCTTTGATCCATTTTGAGTTTATCTTTGTGTATGGTGTTAGAAAGTGTTCTAGTTTCATTCTTTTACAAGTGGCTGTCCAGTTTTCCCAGCACCACTTGTTAAAGAGGTTGTCTTTTCTCCATTGTATATTCTTGCCTCCTTTGTCAAAGATAAGGTGTCCATAGATGTGTGGATTTATCTCTGGGATTTCTATTTTGTTCCATTGATCTATATTTCTGTCTTTGTGCCAGTACCATACTGTCTTAATGACTGTGGATTTGTAGTATAGCCTAAAGTCAAGTAGGTTGATTCCTCCAGTTCCATTCTTCTTTCTCAAGATTGCTTTGGCTATACGAGGTTTTTTGTATGTCCATACAAATTGAGGAATTATTTGTTCTAATTCTCTGAAAAAGACCTCTGGTAGCTTGATAGGAATTGCATTGAATCTATAAGATTGCTTTGGGTAGTATACTCATTTTCATTATATTGATTCTTCCAACCCACGAACACGGCACATTTCTCCATCTGTTTGTGTCCTCTTTGATTTCTTTCATCAGTGTTTTATAGTTTTCTATATACAAGTCTTTTGTTTTTTTAGGTAGAAATACTCCTAAGTATTTTATTCTTTTTGTTTCGATGGTGAATGGAATTGTTTCCTTAATTTCTCTTTCTGATTTCTCATCGTTAGTGTATAGGAATGCCAGGGATTTCTGTGTGTTGATTTTGTATCCTGAAACTTTGCTACATTCACTGATTAGCTCTAGTAATTTTCTGGTAGAGTCTTTAGGGTTTTCAATGTAGAGGATCATGTCATCTGCAAACAGAGACATTGTTACTTCTTCTTTTCCAGTCTGGATTCCTTTGACTTCTTTATCTGCTCTGATTGCTGTGGCCAAGACTTCCAAAACTATGTTGAAAAGTAGGGGTGAGAGTGGGCACCCTTGTCTTGTTCCTGATTTCAGGGGGAATGCTTCCAGTTTTTCACCATTGAGGGTAATGTTTGCTGTGGGTTTGTCATATATAGCTTTTATTATGTTGAGGTATGTTCCTTCTATTCCTGCTTTTTGGAGGGTTTTTATCATAAATGGATGTTGAATTTTGTCAAAGGCTTTCTCTGCATCTATTGAGATAATCATGTGATTTTTATTTTTCAATTTGTTAATGTGGTGTATTACATTGACCGATTTACGAATATTGAAGAATCCTTGCATCCCTGGAATAAAGCCTACTTGATCATGATGTATGATTTTTTTAATGTGTTGTTTCAACCTGGAATTTTTAAACAAAGAGCTTTTTTCAAATGTTATAAAAACAGAGGGAATTAACTTTTCTCTTTTCATTCAAGAAGCCACCCTCTTCCTCACTCAATCTCACCCCATTATACCCGGTTAGTGTCCAAGATGACTTACTCGCTGTTACCCAAGTACTTTACATTCAGTGTATGTTTGTGGAATGGTTATTAAATGGACTTATAAAACTCTCTTTAATACCATACCATTTCCTTTTTCTGTATACAATGCAGGAAGTGCTATGTCATTGAAAACACTTCCCAAGCCATTGTTAGACATTCTATGATTTGAGCTTCAGACACATTTTGCATTTTTTATACTGCCAAACATTTAAGTTTCACCAGCAAAAAATAGGTAATTTTTTATGATTAAGTTAATATTTATTTTTTAGGGAAAGCATGGACAAGAAAATCTTACTGTTAATGAATTTACAATTCATTAATTTATCACATATTTATTGAACTCCCAATTTATGCTATAAGCCATTGTTATGAGAATTCACAAATGAAATACCCATTATATACACTCAAAAAACTTACATAAATGCATATCTAATTTCCGCACATTTCAGTAAAAACATAAGGAAAGAAATTCCCAAACCTGACTGTGAAAGTCAGGAACTATTTCACAGATGATGTAGCTTCAACTAAGCTTCAAGTAATGAATTGCAGGTTTGCCAGATGAATAAGCCTAGAATGGAGGTGGAGGATGTCCTAAGTAGAGGTAACAGCATGTACAGAAATACAAGGAAGTGTGAGACAATTTATGAGAGAGAAACTTGGTATTGCTACAAAATGAAATGAAAGAGATAGTAGCCAAAGATGAGGCTGGGTAGATGAAACATAAACTGAGACTCAGAAGCAGAGTATTTGATTTAGAAACAATAATAATAAAAAAATCTGCTAAAAAATGCACATGTCCTCTCAAGGCAAAACCTGTGTTCTTTTCCATCGTGATGCAATGACCTGTAAAATACACAGTTAATCTCACTTGCCAACATAGCTAGATCCAACTTTTTTAAGATGAGCATGATCACGCATTGATTATGAAGAAGAATGACTATGACCTTTGCTCCAAATATGTTTTTGTAACTCTTGAAGCAATTCTGTTCAGCAAACATTTGTTCAGCACTTTGTATGCATAAAGCATGGAGTCAGGCAATTAGGGAATTTCCTTTTTACAATAAAATCCTTATCTTGAAAGTAAATGGATGTTTCATTGAGTATACATAACAAGATTTTATAGAAAGTGCCATGGTGAGATAATGAAAGGAGTTATTAACTTTTCTCAGTTATAGAGAAGTTGATGCTTGAGACGAATGTAGAAGGATCTTATCCAAATTCTAGCAAAATGGAAAAATGGCCTTTGAAACAAGAACAGGAAGACATTTAAATAAATATATGATACAATATATTTATTAAAAGGGCTGTCTCAGAAACGTAGGTGCCAGGGGAAGAATAATGATACTTGAGAATAGAAAGATAAATAGATGAAAGATAATGAAAAATTACAAGGAAAGGAATTCAGAAAGCCAGGAAGTCTCCCATATTCCACAGCTTGAAAGGAAGGAAAACAAAATTTAAATACAGATTATGTGATTCTAAAGCTGTTATTTTAACAATGTGACTTTTTTCTATGATATAATTATAAAAATGGTATAATATCCTAATAAAGATTCAACATCTACATATAATTTTAAAATTCAAGTCAACAATTATGCATAAGCATCATTTCCTATGGCTGTCTCTGTTGTGAATTTGATCTGATAAGTCCTCTAAACAAAAGAGTAGTATTTATGAGAAGAGAATGTCTGTATAATTAGGTTGAGAAGAAGAATTGTGACACTCTGTTCAGATTCAAAATAATAGCTTGCATATTCAGTTATAAATGTCTGGTATGGCTGCTAAAGTGAGAAATGAAATCCTTTCTAACACTTCAATAGCCCTTTATAACCTCAGGGACTAGGACAGAATTTAGACTATGACAATGTTAACTCATTCTGAGTTGGTGAAGCCCCCATTTAGAGCTCAGTAACTGCTAAAGAGGTGAGGGTGTAGTGAAGGATTAAATATGATCACTTCTAGTAAGTTATTTAATTCAATATTTGCTACAGTATAATAAATACATATTATCCCCATCTCCTAACCTTGAAAACTAAGTATTTCTAGAGGTCAAATGATGTCCATTACTAATGTATCAACAGGCACATATAAACCAATTTTTTAAAAAAAGAAATCATCTATGAAAGGTGGGGCTTCAAAAATGGTGAAATAATAAGCTTAGCAAACCCTCTTTCCAAGAAATACATATACATACATACATACATATATATATATATATGAACATATATATATATATATATATATATATATGTTGAACATGAAGCCACATAATAACACAGCCTGTGACATGCAACTAAATGAAATGATTAGGGGAATTTATGGGGACAAATATCTGAAAAGAAAGATCTTCAATCAGTAACTGGATTTTCCCCTTAAGACACTCAAAAAACCAGGACAAACTAAACTGACAGCAAGAAGGAAGGATGTAAGTGCAAATAAATGAAACAGAAAAGGAAAAATTAACAACAACAAAAAAAAACCAAAAACCTGATTCTTTGAAATCAATGAAATTGACAAACCTTTAGCTAGACTACCCATGAAGAAAAGAGAGAAGCCTCAAATAACTAAAATCGGGACTGAAACAGGATGCATCGCTACATACCATGGAAAAAGTAAATATTTCTCAATTTTAATTATAAAGGAATACTATAAAGGAATACTACTTAATTATAAAGGAATACTATAAAGGCCAGCAAGGATAACCTAGCTATATAAAAATTGTATACCATGGCAAAGTAAAATTTATTTCTGGATACTATTGTGAATAGTATTTGTTATCTACCAACAAATTAGATAACAGATAAAATGGAAAAATTCCGAGAAAGACACAAATTTTTGAAACTGTATTAGTAGAAAGCAGGAAATCTAAATAGACCTATAACAAGTAAAGATACTGAGTTCTTAGACAAAAAAAGAGAAAAATCCCCATAAAAAAATCCAAAGTCTAAATAGCTCCACTGGTAAAAATTTCAGAACGTTTAAAGAAAAGTTAATAAACAAAAATTTCAATATAAATATCAATTCTTCTACACCAATTTTTCAAATTCTTCCAAAGAATAGAAGAGGGAGTAACATCTTCTAAATGGCCAGCTATGACTCCACTGTTACTTTGGCACCAGACAAAAACATCACAAGAAAAGAAAAATGTGAACTAATATCCATGATAAATTCAGATGCAAAAAAGTCAATAAAGGCCAGCAAGGATAACCTAGCTATATAAAAATTGTATACCATGGCAAAGTAAAATTTATTTCTGGATACAGGGTTGTTTTAAGAACTGAAAATCAACTAATATGATACATCATATCAATATAGTAAGAACAGAAATCATATTTATCTCCATAAACAAACTGAAATAATTCAACCTAATTCAGTAAGGGTAGAAGAAAAATTCCTTAACTTGATAAAAGGAATCTATAAGAAACACACGGTTAACATCTGATTTAGTGTTAAAAGACTAAATGCTTTCCTCCCTGATATTATTAGGAATAAAAATTAAATTTCCATTTTGAGTATTAATTGAGTTCTGAGCCATTTTTTAAAAAATACAAATTCCGAAAAAGGAAGTAAAGCTAACTCTATTTAAAGGTGACAGGATTTTTAAACAGAGAAAATCCTAAGTAACTGACTATGACATAATCTTTGCTAAGATAGGGAATACAGGACCAACACAGAGAAATCAGTTGTTTTTTTTTTTTTTCAAAACTAATTTGGCAAAGGAGGACAGAGCGGCTGGGCTTAAACTTAATGATCTTGACACTTTTCATAAAGTTACAGGAATAATGATAGTGTGATACTAGTTTAAGGATAGATACATGGACCAACAGAATAAAATTGAGAGTCCTTTTGACCAATTATTTTGCAACAAGAGGTTATTTAGTAGAGATTTAGTGGCTAAAGAATTGCCTTTCTCTACTAAACAGAAACACTGGGTACAGAAATACCTGGGTTACCATATGCAAAAGAATGAATTTAGGCCCATACTTCAAAGTCTTTACAAAAATTAATATATTTTCACATTTCCAAAATATCTACAGAGTATTCTGTGTAATCAAAAAAATAACATCACTAAAATAATTCCTATAGAAAGTAATTTAGTGGTTGTTTAGGGCTATAGAGGAACGAAAGGAATAGGGAATGACTGCTAATGGGCGTTAGTTTATTTTAGTGGGGATAAAAACGTTCTAAAATGAGATATTGCTGATGATTGCACAATACTTGAATATGCTTTAAAAATCATTGAACTGTACATTTTAAATAGGTGAACTTTGTGCTATTATATCTCTATAAACCTGGGAGCAATAAACCTGCATGTGTGCTCATACACACACACACATACACACACACACACACACACAAACACAAGCTATCACTTGAGAACTCCTGGGCAAACTAAACATCAATATTCTTAACTCTCTCAATACTCTCTGTCCTTGCTCCTGTCTAAAACTATGTTATTTCCTTTGAGGTGAAAATCTTATTTGATACTACTTGATCCTTCTGAAACACTGATATTTAAAAATCTTAGTCACATAATATGCACTCTGTTTCCTTCTGTTGATATTCCTCAGGGAAATATAAGAATCTGTATGTGAACAAATAATTATTTTGTTATGCAAAAGAAATTAAATTGCTGCTGTTGGCAACAGAACTAAAACAGCAAATCTTGGTTGATTTCTTTCCAAAGGTTAGTTTTGGAGTTTTTTTCTTTTTCTTAGATGAGTTAGTCAGTGATTTTAAGTGTCAATATGATTATATACCTGTTAGGAACTAGGATTATATTTATTCTAATTGACTTCCAGTGTATTCTACGTTATTAGATAGTCTGACTATATTATAAGCTGTTAAAAAAACAGCAAAGAGAAGTCAGCGAACTGCTACTAAAGGTAAACTGTATAACCTCAGAATTTGTTATCTGGGACAGTGATTGGCCTCTAGTTTCAAAGTGGCAGCTGCCGTTGAGAATCTGCTGGTTGGTATCCAGACTTGCTGTGGAGCAAACATCAGCTTTTTTTGCAGTTCACATTGGATTTGACTAGGGACTGGGAAGGGCAATGGATGGTGTTGTGGGAGGACTTCTTCATTTTGATATGGAAAAGTTTGTTGTCACTGTGAGATGCTTCCCCATGGAGTCCTTAAGTTACCAGTAGTTGTTTTATTAAAAGCATTATTTTTGCTTTAAGTAGCATATACTTAAAGTGAAAGATATTTGCCTAAAAACCAACATAACCTTCATAGACTTCCTCCTTATGTGTGAAAAGTGAAGTGTTAGTTGCTCAGTCATGTCTGACCCTTTGCCACTCCATGGATTATAGCCATTACCTTCTCTAGGGGATCTTCCTGACACAGTTATCGAACCTAGATCTCCTGCAGTGCAGGTAAATTCTTTACCATCTGAGTCACCATGAAACCCCCACTCCTTACATGTACACTTCTTATTTATACTGATTGTATCTAGCATTTCAGTACATAGAGAAACATGTTGATATGCAAAAGAAAAAAAAACATAAAATGGAACTATTGAAGTGTATAGAAGCAATGCAGAGCTTCTCTATGTTCTTCGAAATTTATTTCCTCCAGTATTACAGAATAAAAGTTCAACTTTGTGCAGCATTCAATACCGGGATGTGTATTACAAACATCCTCAAATATGCCAAGCAGTGCCTTACCACACTGCCTTTAAAACTTATTCTTGCCATCTAAAATAACCTTTCTCCTTTTTACTACTGGATGAAACTTTGTTCATTCTTCAAAACCTTAAACAAACAAGTCCCTGAGGTTCTCTGGAACCCCACTGAAGCACTGCAAAGCCCACTGACAGTCAGTATACACTCATATCTATGGCAGCGCTTCTCACACTATGCAACATGCTGAGGTTAATGTTGGGGCTTCTCAGGTGGCTAAAAAGGAAATGACAATCCACTCCAGCATTGTTGCATGGAGAATCCCATGGACAGAGGAGCCTGGCAAGCTACAGTCCAAGGGGTCACAAAGAGTTGAGCAAGAATGAGCGACTAAGCATGCACGGCAAGGTTAATGTTATGTTTTATGTGTTTATCATAATATTTGGCCTGTTCTAATTTAAGCAAATGTACTATCTTTTGTTTCCTGAAAAATAATTCAATATTTTTATATTCTATCTATGCTCTGCATTCATTTACATTTTTGTTTTCTTTATGTTTTGTTTCTCTGGCTAAATTTTAAGTTTCATAAAAAACTAGAAATGTGCTTTCTATCACTGTGATAGTTCTACAAGGACTCTATAAGAAAAAAAAAAACATGGCATGGCATTGAATAGTTTCAACAGTATATTCATTTTTGCTTTCTTTTAAATGTTTTGATAATGAGGTCAAGTGGTAGTGTTATCTACACTGTGCTCAAGAGGAAGCAAAGAGAGGTTGGTTATTTGTCCAGAGTTGCATTGTTGTCAAATTATAAAGTGGTTACAAAATGGATACTTGAGATTAGGTTTTCTGAAAAGAAGCAAAGACTTTTCTCTTGTGAACAAATAATTATTTTCTTTCTAAGATGTTTTTGTTGTTGTTTGCTGTTTGGTTGCTAAGTTGTTTTCGACTCTTTAGCAGCCCCATGGACTCTAGTCTGCTAGGCTCCTCTGTCCATAGATTTTTTCAGGAAAGAGTACTGTAGTAGGTTGTCCTTTCCTTCTCCAGGGCATCTTCCCAACCTAGAGATTGAACCTGCATCTCTTGCTTTGGCAGGTGGATTCTTTAGCACTGACCCACCCGGGACATTGAAAATGCTAGAAAATCTGTAACCAAATGACTTTTGCATCTTTGTATAAATCTATTTCAGTCACAGCTTTTCTTGTTATTTTTAGGCAGATAGGTAACTGCAATATATTTTTGAACCAGTGAAATACTTGATAAAATTTAATTTCAAAATGCCAAAGAGTTTACATTTAAATTGGAAATGTATTTTAGAAGTTATATACTATGCTTGGTTTTAGGAGAACATGATGAATCACAATGTAATATCATAAAAAGATTAATTTTTTCAAGTTTTTAGTTATAACATGATAAAAGTTGGCTATAGAAGACTGAGAAACTATATCAAGATACACAGTCTCATGATATGGGATTGCTACTCTAAATGTTTTGATGTATTTTCTTTCAAATTTTTTTATTTGTATAAATGTCACATTTTTAACGTAAGCTGTTTAACATCATCCATAACTGATATAGGGTCTATAAAAGATGATTGTTCAGAGGTGCAGTCTTTTAAATTATTAATTGCTACTAAATTATTATTGGAAACCTAGCTATCCATTGTTTCAAATTTATCGTTCCAGTATTTGGCAAATATATTATTTGGCACATTTATTTATTTATTTTTTCTTGTTCAATTTTTATTTATTTATTTATTTATTTATTTTATTAGTTTTGCCATACAATGCCATGATATCGCCATGGGTTTACATATGCTCCCCCTCCAGAACCCCCTCCCTCCTCCCTCCCTCCTCCCTCCCCCCGGGAAATCTCGATGCATCAGCCCTGAGCATCAATCCTGAGCTGGCAATTGATTACACATATGATAATTAACATATTTCAATGCCATTCTCCCATATCATGCCACCCTTGCCCTCATCCACAGAGTCCACGAGTCTGTTCTATACATCTGCATTCCTTTAAAATGTCTTTGATAATATTTGAACCAGCTACAAATATTCTCAAATTCCTTCAATTATTTTATACTGTAATTATAAATTATGTATTTGATTTCCATTTTTAAATGCTTCTCTTTTCTATTGTAATAAGGAAGATTTGCAAAGAACAGATATGTACAAAGTTAAATTCACAAATATGAGGAATCTCATGTTCTAAAGTTTTATACAAATTTAGAGAGATTTCCACTGAAAAATCACAAAATCACAAATTGCTCTGTTCATTTCAGTTCAGTCACTCAGTTGTGTCTAACTCTGTGACACCATGGACTGTAGCACGCCAGGCTTACCTGTCCATTACCAATTCCCGGAGCTTGTTCAAACCCATATCCACTGAGTCGGTGATGCCATCCAGCCATCTCATCCCCTGTCATCCCCTTCTCCTCCTGTCTTCAATCTTTCCCAGCATCAGGATCTTTTCCAGTGAGTCAGTTCTTCACATCAGGTGGCTATATAATATATTTGCTCTATTATATATGCTGATTTGGCTTCTAAATACTGAACATTTGTCTAATAGGCCAAATTCCTTAAACAGTAAAAATCTTCAATATGTAAAATATTCATTCATTTATTAATAATTACAGGTTTTAATATATAGGTTTACTTATTTTTACTTAAAAATAAATTTTATTCAAAAGAAATAGAGGAAAAACAACAGTATGGGAAAGACTAGAGATCTCTCCAAGAAAATTAGAGATACCAAGGGAACATTTCATGCAAAGATGGGCTTGATAAAGGACAGAAATGTTATGTACCTAACAGAAGCAGGAGATGTTAGGAAGAAGTGGCAGGAATACACAGAACTGTGCAAAAAAGATCTTCATGACTCAGATAATCATGATGGTGTGATCACTCAACTAGAGCCAGACATCCTGGAATGTGAAGGCAAGTGGGCATTAGAAAGCATCACTACAAACAAAGCTAGGGGAGGTGATGGAATTCCAGTTGAGCTATTTCAAATCCTAAAAGATGATGCTGTGAAAGTGCTACACTCAATATGCCAGCATATTTGGAAAACTTGCAATGGCCACAGGACTAGAAAAGGTCAGATTTCATTCCTATCCCAAAGAAAGACAGTGCCAAAGAATATTCAGACTACTGTACAATTGCAATCATCTCACACACTAGTAAAGTAATGCTCAAAATTCTCCAAGCCAGGCTTCAGCAATATATGAACCGTGAACTTCCAGACATTCAATCTGGTTATAGAAAAGGCAGAGGAACCAGAGATCAAATTGCCAATATCTGCTGGATTATTGAAAGAGCAAGAGAGTTCCAGAAAAGCATCTACTTCTGCTTTATTGACTATGTCAAAGCCTTTGACTGTGTGGATCACAACAAACTGTGGAAAATTCTTAAAGAGATAGGAATACCAGACCATCTGACCTGTCTCTAGAGAAACCTGTATGCAGGTCAGGAGCAACAGTTAGAACTAGGCATGGAACAACCGACTGGTTTCAAGTAGGAAAAGGCTGTATATTGTCACCCTGCTTATTTAACTTCTATGCAGAGTACATCATGAGAAACACTGGGCTGGAAGAAACACATGCTGCAATCAAGTTTGTTAGGAGAAATATCAATAACCTCAGATATGCAGATGACACCACCCTTATGGCAGAAAGTGAAGAAGAACTAAAAAGCCTCTTGATGAAAGTGAAAGAGGAGAGTGAAAAAGTTGGCTTAAGGCTCAACATTCAGAAAACTAAGATCATGGCATCTGGTCCCATCCACCATGAGAAATAGTTGGGGAAACAGTGGAAACAGTGACAGACTTTGGGGGGGGCTCCAAAATCGCTGTAGATGGTGATTGCAGCCATGTAATCAAAAGACGCCTACTCCTTGGAAGGGAAAGTTATGTCCAACCTGGATAGCATATTGAAAAGCAGAGACATTACTTTGTCAACAAAGGTCCGTCAAGGCTATGGTTTTTCAGTAGTCATGTATGGGTGTGAGAGTTGGACAGTGATAAAGGCTGAGCACCGAAAAATTGATGCTTTTGAACTGTGGTATTGGAGAAGACTCTTGAGAGTCTCTTGGACTTCAAGGAGATCCAACAAGTCCATCCTAAAGGAGATCAGTCCTGGGGGTTCATTGGAAGGACTGATGCTGAAGCTGAAACTCCAATACTTTGTCCACCTCATGCAAAGAGTTGACTCATTGGAAAAGATCCTGATGCTGGGGAGGATTGGGGGCAGGAGGAGAAGGGGACTACAGAGGATGAGATGGCTGGGTGGCATCACCGACTCGATGGACATGGGTTTGGGTGGACTCCAGGAGTTGGTGATGAACAGGGAGGCCTGACGTGCTGTGATTCATGGGGTCGCAAAGAGTTGGAAACGACTGAGCGACTGAACTGAACTGAACTGAACTGAAATTTTATTCACTTGTTAGCACATATGTTATCCCATATGATAGCAAAGCTTCTCAGCCAGTAGGGAAACTTTACATGATGGGCAAAGAACTGGGCTAAAACTCTGAATTCATGCTAGAACCTTGGCTTAGATACACTTAGTCCTATGTATAGTATGTGTCAAGTACTTCATGATATAAAGGGCTTGTATTACAGTCTTCAGAACTTATGTAGTTCAAGACCCATGTTGTTTTAGTTTTGCTTTAATTAAGTATAATTGACATATAATGCTCTATTAGTTTCCAATATACAATGTGATTATATGATATTTGTATACATTGTGAAATGATCACAATAAACCTAACTATCATCTTTTGCCCTACAAAGTTTCGGATTTTTTTTTCCTTGCAATGAGAGCAAATGTCAGACTTGCAGTACAAGTCCCATGACTTATTCATGTTATACCTGAAGCTTATACTTCTGATCCCTTTCATCCATTTTGTCTACCCCACCACAACCCTTTCACCTCTGGCCAAAAAAAAAAAAATGAATCTGTTCTCTGTATCTGTATATAAGTTTTGCTGTGTTGTGTTTTATTGGCTTATTTGTTTTTGTTTAGATTCCACATATAAATGAAATCATAAGATGTTTATCTTTCTCTGACATTTAACTTAGCATAATACCTGTACCATCCATCTGTGTTGTTACAAATTGTAAGATTTCATGGTTTTTATGGCTGAGTAGTGCTCCATTGTATGTGCATGCATATATATGTATGTATACAAAATGAATGTAGGCACACACATCTCTCACAACTTTTTTATTCATCCTTTGATGGACACTTTTGTTGTTTCATGTTTTGGCTACGGTGAACATGGGCTGCTTATAGGTTTTTGAATTAGTGTTTTGGTGTTCTTTGAAAAAATACTCAGAAGTGAAATTGCTCAATTATATAGTGGTTCTCTTTTCATTTTTTTTTAATAATCTCCATACTATTTTTCCTAGTGGCTACATCACGTTTACATTCCTACTAAAAGTGCGTGACAGTTTACTTTTCTCAACATCCTCAGCAATGCTTATTATTTATTGCCATTTTAATAATAATCATTCAAACAGATATTGAGTGAAATGTTATTGTTGTTTTTGATTTGCATTTCCCTAATGATTAGTGATTTTGAGCATCTTTCCATGTGCCTGTTGGTTATCTGTATGTCTTCTTTGGAAAAGTGTCCATTCAGGTACTCTGCCCATTTTTTAATCAGTTTCTTTGGTTACAAAAGATCCCAAGCAACCAAGAAAATCTTAAAACAGAAGAACAAAACTGGAAGCATCGTGGTCTCAGATTTCAAACTACATTAGAAAGCTATAGTAATCAAACAGTATGATATTGTCATAAAAAACTGGATAAATGAAACAGAATAAAGAGCCAAGAAATAAGCCAACACACATTTGGCCAATTAATTTACTGCAGAAGAGGCATTAATATATAATGAAATAAGGACAGTCTCTTTAGTTCTTTTTTCCTTATTGGGAAAAATTAACAACCACATGAAAAACTATTAAACTAGACCATTATTTAACATTATATAAAAATATTAGCTCAAACTAGATTAAATACCTAAATGTAAGACTAGAAGCTGTAAAATTCTAATAAAAAAACATATAGGTAAACTCCTTGTTATCATATTTGGCTATATTTTTTACATCTGACTCCAAAGGTAATGGAAACAAAATAAATACCTGATTTAAAAAATTTATTTTTAATGAAGAATGTGATTTCAGTAAGAAGAAGATTCTTCTTTTAGATAGAATTCTAGAACCTACCCTACATTTTAGTCTTAAGGATCTGTATACATAGAAGTTTTCTTAAAGCTAGAATTTTATTATTCATTGTATATTAGTATTATCCAACATCATGCTTGGCATATGGTAAAAAGTTAGTTTGTGTTATGTAAATGAATAATGTAATTGATACAATTGATGTAACCTATTTAATAACTGGTATAATCAAAGTTGGGCTTACCTGCTGGCTCAGCACTAAAGAATCCACTTGCAACGCAGGAGTAACAGGAGACACAGGGCATGGCAACCCACTCCAGTATTCTTGCCTGGAGAATCCCACGGACAGAGGAGCCTAGTAGCTGTAGTCATAGGGTTGCAAAGTGTTAGTCACAACTGAAGCATCTTAACACATAATCACAGTTGGGATTCCCTGGTGGCTCCATGGTAAAGATCCTGCCTGTCAGTGCATGCACATTTGATCTCTGGGTTGGGAAGATCCCCTGTACAAGAAAATGGCAACCCAGTCCAGTATTCTTGACCGGGAAATCCCATGGACAGAGGAGCCTGGGAGGCTGTGCTTCATAGGGTCATAAAAAAATTAGACATGATTTAGCAACTAAACAACAGCATAATCAAACTTGTTGATCATTTAATGTATGAAAAAGCTTTAAATGAGGTAATTTGTTTATTTTGTTATCTGTTTAATTAAAAAAAAGCAAGAGTTGGAGCATATTTTTCAAGAATGAATGGTCATTGAGGACTAATAACTAGCAACTTCCTCATGTGCATCCATCTCCCTTCTTTTGGCTATTAATATTGCTGAGATTCTTTACACCCTAATCATCATTGCATGATAAATGAAGCCAGCATTATACGAGTAAGCAAGAAAAGAAAAGAGAAAGATCACCCATATGACCACAAGACTCCATATTAGTCAACTCTTGAGAGCTGTATCTTGACTCAATGATGAGCAAAAAGGGGGTACTTGATGGATTTGGTGAAGCAAGTCCATTTTGATAAACCCCAATATTTCTTTGGCTCATGTGACTGGCATCATAAAGCCCTCAATTAGTGTGAATTAATTGAAACCTTACAAAATATTGTCATTTGATTAGCTTTATGGCTGGAAGGCATCACCGACTCGATGGGCATGGGTTTGGGTAGACTCTGGGAGTTGGTGGTGGACAAGGAGGCCTGGTGTGCTGTGATTCATGGGGTCGCAAAGAGTTGGAAACGACTGAGCGACTGAACTGAACTGAACTCCTGCCCAATTGCAAGCAACTCTAATTCCCAATGTCAGTGTTACATTTCACTTCGAAGTTATATGGGTCACAACATGAAAAGGATTATTTTCATGTTGATTACTCTCTGCTGCAATAACATGAAATGTGCTTTATAGCAAGTGGACTTTTTGTATATTGTATTTTGTATATTGTCACACTGGCAATTGTTTCCTGGGTACTCTGAAGCATTCCAATGAGCATTTACAAGAAGTATCCTTTTACTTATGAAATGTAAGCCAATGATCAAATGATACTAAAAGACCTATTTCATGAGATTGTGTATACTTGTGTGTATGTGTGTGTGTGTGTGTGAGAGAGAGAGTTTATAGGATTAAAAGAGAAAGTCAAAGAAAGTGAAAGTTGCTCAGCTGTGTCTGATTCTTTGCGACCCCATGGACTATACACTCCGTGGAATTCTCCAGGCCAGAATACTGGAGTGGGTAGCCATTCTCTTCTCCAGGGGATCTTCCCAACCCAGGGATCGAACCTAGGTCTCCTGAATTGCAGGCAGATTCTTTACTAGCTGAGGCACAAGGGAAGCCCAAGAATACTGGATAGGGTGGCCTATCCCTTCTCCAGCAGATCTTCTCAACCCAGGAATCAAAATGAGGTCTCTTGCATTGCAGACGGATTCTTTACCAACTGAGTCATTAGGGAAGCCCCATTTAAAAGATTAATTCAATCAATTCCCTTTCAGATTGCTTAAAACAGTTCTTAGTGCATGTTGCATTCACACTAATCTTTTGGAAATATAATCATATAAGAAAGAAAATTTCAGAGTGATAACCTAGTATAAGTAGTAAGACTTCATAAAATAAATTTATTGAAAATACCCAAGAATGCCTGTAACAAGAGGCTATCTTAGAGAGCTTGTGTAATTTCTATAATGTAATTTAGAAACCAGGAACATTCAAAGCATTTTATCATAATTGTGTAACAGTTGATCAACTTTGAGTATTTAAAAGAAATTATAAGATGCTACCAGTCACCCAGTATCACATAGGAATGTGAAAGTTGGACCATAAAGAAAACTGAGTGTTGAAGAATTGATACTTTCAAATTTTGGTGCTAGAAAAGACTCTGTGAGCCCCTTGGACACAAGGAGATCAAACCAATCAATCCTAAAGGAAATCAACCCTGAATATTCATAGGAAGGATTGATGCTGAAGCTGAAGGTCCAGTAATTTGACCGACCACCTTTTGTGAAGAGCCAGCTCATTGAAATAGACTCTGATGCTGGGAAAGATTGAAGGCAGATAGAGGGGGCAGCAGAGAATGAGCTGGTGAGATAGCATCACCAACTCAATGGACATGAATCTGAGCAAACTCCAGGAGATAGTGAAGGACAGGGAATCCTAGCTTACTGCAGTCCATGAGATCAGAAAAAGTTGGACACGACTTAGTGACACATAAGGGTTTCATTTAAAGGGAAAGCCTAGGTATAGTAAGAGGAGATAGTGCAGGAAGAGACAGCCAGACTTATTTCTCAGGATTCGTAATCCATCACACAAACAGTTTGTCCTTATACCAAACCACCAATATCTGTGCTATGAATCCTATCTTCAAGGTAAAAATTCCAGTAGGGACTTTTTTCCATTTGGTCACATACCCAAGCAAGGATTTCTAACTGTTTGTGCCAAGTGAAGCCATCATTAGACAGACCAACCCTGGTGGTTGCCAAAGAAGTTTCAAACTTTAATAGCACATGAATAATTTCAGTGCCCTTTACTAAGGCAATAATCAAAGCCAAATATAAAGGCATCTTCATAGATAAGTCACAGTCAAGCTATAAAATAACTCTGTTCTTTATAGATAGTATTGGTAATGATAATAAGAAATATCTATATTAATTCTCTATTGTGGTTGTAACTAATTGTCATAAACCTAGCTGCTTAAAATAGGACTAATGTATTATCTTACAGTTTCAGGCATCAGAAGTCAAAGTGTTCCTAAAACAATGTATGTAAAAGACCTAGCAGAGTGTTTGTTCATATTTTACGCTAAACAAATGAAAACTTTTCATATTATTTTGGGGATAATCAAATGTAATATTCATCTATTTAAAACAATATTTATCAACAGGTACATGCGTTTTTAAAAATGGTTTAGGATACACTTGACATGGATCTCTTCAGTCTTCCTGTGTATTTTAATTACTTAGAAAGTCAGTTATCATCATATTCATATTAACTTCTCTGTGGGACATCTGTATCACACACACATGCATACATGCACACACAAACGCACAAAGCATCTTTCCTCTTGCTCAATCCATTTTTACACAACACCAGCAGAGCTTCCTTAACACTGAATAATTCAATAAAACAGCAAGGGTTTTTGGATCTAGAAAATATTTGTAAACCACTTGACCTAAGAAATTGTGTTCATATGTGCTGAGCCTTTCTTAGGGAAATTGAATGCTAACTAGTTCCAAGTAACCTCCCCCAAAATATAGTAGATATTCTGTTTCACAATGAACAGGAATTTTTTCAAAAGTAAAAAGCAGTGTAACCAAGTTTTAAAAAACCTGTTCAGTTTACTTCAGTCACTCAGTCATGTCAGACTCTTTGCGACCCCATGAACCACAGCACGCCAGGCCTCCCTGACCATCACCAACTCCCGGAGTCCACCCAAACCCATGTCCGTTGAGTCAGTGATGCCATCCAAACATCTCATCCTCTGTGATCTCCTTCTCCTCCTGCGCTCAATCTTTCCCAGCATCAGGATCATTTCAAATGAGTCAGCTCTTCCCATCAGGTGGGCAAAGTACTGGAGTTTCAGCTTCAACATCAGTCCTTCCAATGAACACCCAGGACTGATCTCCTTTATGATGGACTGGTTGGATCTCCTTGCAGTCCAAGGACTCTCAAGAGTCTTCTCCAGCACCACAGTTCAAAAGCATCAGTTCTTCCATGCTTGGCTTTCTTTATAGTCCAACTCTCACATTCATACATGACCACTGGAAAAACCATAGCCTTGACTAGACACACTTCTGTTGAGAAAGTAATGTCTCTGCTTTTCAATATGCTGTCTGGGTTGGTCATAACTTTCCTTCCAAGGAGTAAGCATCTTTTAATTTCATGGCTGCAGTCACCATCTGCAGTGATTTTGGAGCCCCCAAAAATGAAGTCAGCCACTTTTTCCACTGTTTCCCCATCTATTTTCCATGAAGTGATGGACCAGATGCCTGTAGATATTACCATAATTTTATAAGTAAGAGATAGAATTTATTCTCTATTTAGAGGCTCACAGTGTTAATTTCCTCTTGTTCTAATGTCTTTATGGTCCTTGAGACATTGTGATTAACATGCCTATGTGTGCATTTTATCATATTTTTATGAATACTCCAATTTGTACTTAGAATAAAGCTAGAGTAAGTATTTATCCAACTATCTACTGCTTTGTTGCGTCAATCACCAGATTCTTTATATTTTTTTGAACTGGAAATCTTGTTTATCATTCACTTCAAAAATTTTAAAGGCCTCAGCAGGCAATTTGCATATGTCACTAGTTTAACTGAGCAAGGATTAGCAAATTAAATCTTAATTAGCTAATTTTTGCATAATTTTAGGGAAATTATATGCTTTGTGCAGATGACAGGTGGGAGGTAAGGCATTTAACTTGTATTGAATTGAAGTTTGCCTTGACTTATGAATTTTAATAGAAAAATAACATTTAACAGTAAAAATGTGTGTCAAACTGAATAGATTGTATCTGGAACCACTAAAATAATAAATTTATTTTATGAAAGAAAGCCAGCAATAGACACTGATGTATTCCTACTAATGCATACATAAGAATTATTTTGAAATTAAGGGTATTTTTTTCAGACAGTTTTTATGGTTCGTAGTATATGTTCCAGATTTTAACACAATGATAAATTAATAGAATATGAATGTTAAATCACAATTGATGAATATATTTATAATAAAATCACAGCTGGCATTAAGTCTTTGTATGGGAGGTTTGGTAGTGCTGTGCAATGGTAATTATAACTGCACTAACTTACATGTCAGGGGCAGTGGTATGCATCAGCATTCAGAGCCTTGACCTAATACCCTGAGCTACTTCACATCTTTGCATTGCTTTATTTTCCAGACTTTCTCCTACTACACTTGGTACTTTGTTTTGCTGTCAAACCACCCCTTAAAGTTCAGTTAAGTATCTATATAGAGGACATCTTTCTTCATCCTGCCCTATCTCACTGATTATTTAGTTCTATTCTTTGTTTCCAAGTTCCATGTGAATTTATTTTTATCATTACACTAACCACACTGTACTGTAATTGCTTATTCTTTTCTGAACTCTCTTTACTGCCCCCTTGAAAGCAACGACTCTATTTTATCTGTCTTTGCAAGCTTTCAATAGAAGTTTGTTGACTAATTAAGAAAGGAACATTTCAGAAATATATTTACCCCCTAAAGACAGCTCAGTTTGACTCAAAACCATTCTCAAAATCATCTGTGAATGAGAGCTAGTGTTTAATATTTTATTAGGAGATCAAATTTCTGCTGCTTAATACTGTATTTATTTTTACTGATTTCACTCTCAAAATCTATGGCATGTTAGGTCTATTCAACATATAGTGAAGGTCACCATGTTATTAGAGATTAATATTTCATTTTCTCAACTCATATGAAGTTCTCAGAAATCAGACAAGAATAATTATTATCACTGAGTCAAGCTGGAAAAGTCTTTATTTGTCCAACAGACCTTGCTTCTCCCTGAGGCCAACTCCTAAACCTGTGTACTGAATCTGATCTCCTCTCACAGTTCTCAGACTTTAGTTCAGCAAGGGTTCCCTTTCTCTTCTCTGTCATCAATATTTTTGTGTTGATTTGATCATTTCTATTACATACAAATGTGCTTTTCTGTTTTTCATCTTTAAAAAAGTCCACATTTCCTCTGCTGTTACCTATCTTCCATGCTCATCTCAACCTCAAAAGAGCTGATTCCACTTGTTTCCTTTTTTGTCTGCCCAGTTTCTTCCGAAATCATTTCAATGAGGCTTCTACAGATGACTATGTTGAAGCACACTTTATCATCATCATCAATGAGCTCCTTGATGCTCAATGCAATGGACAACACTTGGTCATCTTCTTACTTTGCTTTTTTCAGGGTTTCCTATAATTAACCAATCCTTGTTTAGATCATTTCTTCACTTGACTTTCACATTCTCTATTGTCCCACTTCCTACCTAATTTGCAACTCCTATACTGGGTACTTTGTTCGTTCTTCCTCATTGATTCCACATCTAAATGTTGGACAACCCTAGTGTTTTATCCTTAGACAGGTGATTTTCTCCATGTATATCATTCTCCAGGAAGTCTCATCTATGATTATGTTTGCTTATTTATGGCTTTAAATATCATTAGATGATGATGATTCCCCATTTATATCTACAACCCAATGTCTCCCTGCATTCCAGAGTCCCGTATCTAAAGAGAAAGTGAAGTTGCTCAGTCATGTTCAACTCTTTGCAATCCCATGGACTGTAGCCTACCAGGCTCCTCCATCCATGGAATTTTCCAGGCAAGAGTACTGGAGTGGATTGCCATTTCCTTCTCCAGCTTATTCAGATATCTTTATTTGAATATCTACTAGGGCTCTCCAACTGAAACTATCAGTAGCTCATCCCTTGATTCCCAGATATAAACCTCATCTTACCACAGTATTCTCCATGCAGAAGATGCCATATTTTCCTGACCACTGGAACTTCATACTAAAACTAAAAATTTTCAATTTCTTTTCATAGTTTCATTCTAATAGCAAAGCCTGTAAAGGGCACTATGCATTCCATTTCTGTGATAGATCTTTGCACTGTATATATTAATCTGACAGTTTATTTATGTTTGCTAAACATTTCTTGCTACTGTCATGTTAGGTAGGTTTGTAGTTATTTTCCATGTGCTTGTCTCTAACTGTGTATAAATAGTTTTGTCTTTTTTTTACCCTTGATGGAGAAAACAAACCTTATTGCTTCTGGTATGGAATATGAATTTAGTTTAAATTATGTGAGGAAATAGCCCCGGTATGTTGGCTTTAAAAATGCATGTCAACATTTGGCATTCAGATTTTCTGTGTAAATGAAAGCTTTTAGCAGAATTCCAATTGAACAAATTATAGTTTCTGACTATAATTTATGGGAACTATGTAAATATCTACAACTTTATAGCCAGTGTTTCCTAAATTACTCATGAATTACTAATTGCCTTTTTCAGCTACAGGATATGCAAATATATTTTCACAGTGAAGAAATACTAAAAACCCCAAGAGACATTTGGTTAAAAAATAAATAAACAGTGACATTAAGTGCTTTACCAACCAAGGAAGGGCACTATTTTTCTTTGACCTGCCAACTTGTTATAGATTTATCTTAATTAGATGAGCACTAAAAATTCCAGGGAAATACCCTTGAATGCACAACTGGTTTTAGACGTGAGAAGAGTACATGGCCACCTTCATAAAAAGCAGTTCAGCAGAAAAAATGTGTTTGAAACCAAGAAGACTTGGATTTCAATGCTGTTCTTGCCCCTAACCAATTCTAGAACCTTTAGCAAGTTACCTAAATTCTCTAAGCTTCAGTTTACTTATCTGTAAAAATGATGTAATGGGCTTTCCTGGTAGCTCAGATGGTAAAGAATCTGCCTGCAATTTAGAAGACCAAGGTTTGATCCCTGGGTCAGGAAGTTCCCCTAGAGAAAAGAATGGCAACGCACTCTAATATTCTTGTCAGGAGAATTCCATGCACATAGGAGCCTAGCAGGCTACAGTCTGTGAGGTAGCAAAGAATCGGACATGACTGAATGCCTAACACACACACACACACACACACACACAAACAATTAATAATACTAAGGTTGACAGGTTTAATGAAATCATATGTTAGAATACTGATTCAGTGTCATAGATAATGCTTTGTTTCTGTGATGACAGTGATGCTAGTGATGAAGATTTGATTGGCCTTAGTAAGATGATTCATTGAATTATTATGTCATATTTTCCCCCAACTCTTTATTTTTTCTAATGTTTGAAACCTTTGGAATATTTATTTTTTTTAAAATTTAATTTATTTATTTTAATTTTCTTTACATTATCGTGTTGGTTTTGCCATACATTGACATGAATCTGCCATGGGTATACATGTGTTCCCCTTCCAGAACCCCCCTCCCACCTCCCTCCTGATTCCCTGTCTCTGGGTCATCCCAGTGCACCAGCCCTGAGCATCAGACCTGGGCTGGTGATTGATTTCACATATGATGATTAACATGTTCCAATGCTGTTCTCTCATATCATCCCACTCTTGCCCTCTTTCACAGAGTCCAAAAGACTCTTCTATACATCTGTGTTTCTTTTGCTGTCTTGCATACAGGGTTCTCGTTACCATCTTTCTAAATTCCATATATATGTGTTAGTATACTATATTGTTTTTCCTTCTGGCTTACTTCACTCTGGATAATAGGCTCCAGTTCCGTCCACCTGAGTAGAACTGATTCAAATGAATTCTTTTAATGGCTGAGTAATATTCCATTGTGTATATGTACCACAGCTTTCTTATCCATTCGTCTGTTGATGAACATCTAGGTTGCTTCCATGTCCTGGCTGTTGTAAACAGTGCGGCAATGAACATTGGGGTACACATGTCTCTTTCAATTCTGGTTTCCTCGGTGTGTATGCCCAGCAGTGGGATTGCTGGGTCATATGGCAGGTCTATTTGCAGTATTTAAGGAATCTCCACACTGTTTTCCATAGTGGCTGTACTAGTTTGCATTCCCACCAACAGTGTAAGAGGGTTCCCTTTTCTCCACATCCTCTCCAGCATTTATTGCTTGTAGACTTTTGGATGGCAGCCATTCTGACTGGTGTAAAGTGGTACCTCATTGTGGTTTTGATTTGCATTTCTCTGATAATGAGTGATGTTGAGCATCTTTTCATGTGTTTGTTAGCCATTTTTATGTCTTCTTTGGAGAAATGTCTGTTAAGTTCTTTGGCCCACTTTTTGATTGGGTTGTTTATTTTTCTGGAATTGAGTTGCAGGAGTTGCTTGTATATTTTTGAGATTGTTTGTCCATTGCATCATTTGCTATTATTTTCTCCCATTCTGAAGGCTGTCTTTTCACCTTGCTTTTAGTTTCCTTTGTTGTGCAGAAGCTCTTTGTTTTAATTAGGTCCCATTTGTTTATTTGTGCTTTTATTTCCAGTATTCTGGGGGTGGGTCATAGAGGATCCTGCTTTGGTTTACATTTAAAAAAACAAACACCTTGATACCCATTAATTAGAGTAGCCAGCAGGTAATGTGTTGCCACATTTGCTTTACCTCTTATGAGAAATTGGAGAGTTTGTCACCTTTCCATGTAATTGAGAAGTTTGTCTCGGAGGCGATTCTCTTCACTCACCTATTTCTTCTTTATTTTATCCATTTAATGAATATTTATTGAGCAACTACAATGATGAGGAACTAACTCTTCTTAGCATTGGGACTTATTAATGAACCAATCAAAATTTATGTACTTGTCATATTTTGTCATAGAAGGTCCTGTTTTTCTAATATATTTTCTTGCTTCAATTCCTCTTCTGAGGCTAGCAGTCCAAATGGAAATAAGGTGAATGTGCCTACTTTCCTTTTTCTTATTTATACCCATTCTCAAAAGATATTATAAATGGTTCCAACAGATGACTCCAACAAGAAATTCAACAGCCTTCTGAAAACCACTGTGCAAATTCATTTTATTCAAGGAGAGAATAGAAGATTCCTTTGTAGAGATCTGTTGATAGACCAAATTCAACTCTTGTTTCTTGCCCTACAAACCTTAGTCATTCTATCATTTAGGTGTTTGTAAATGAGGATTCTCCTCATAGACATGTGTATGGAAGGTATCTCTCAAGGTGATATACAAGTGCTAAATCTTAATAGGAGTTTTCAGGTGACCTGCAAGGATACTTTCCAGCCAAGAAGTAACACTGTGTTTCTTCAAGCAGCCTGTGTTAGTCAGTTCAGGCTGCCATAACAAAACACCATCAACTGAATGATTTAAGCAACAGAAATTTATTTCTCATAATTCTAGAGGCTGAAAAGTTCCAAGATCCAGGTGCAAGCATAGTTGCTTTTATTCTAAGGTGTTTTGTTTTGTCTTTTAGACAATCACCATCTCACTGTGTGCTCATATGACCCTTTTGTGCACTCATTGGCACATAGAGGCCAAGGAAGCTCTTGTATCTCTTCTGATAAGGGCACTAATTCCATCATGAGAACCTTACCCTCATAAATGCTCTAACCCTAATTACCAACCTGGTCCCACCTCCAAATACCATAGCATTAATGTTATACCGTCGACATCTGAATTTGGTGGGGAACAGACATTCTGTCCAGTACATTACCCAGGGATAAAAGACATCTCTTAGAGGAGTTGGTTAACATACAATTTTTAGTCTTCTCATTAGCAATTTCTGATTCAACTGGTTTGGAGGTGGAAAATTAATGGGGTGAGGCTTTCCAAAGTCACCATAAAGGAAAGAGTTGATAATAAGATTGTATCATCATTAGGATATGGGAGGTATTTTGATAAATAGGAAGATAGATCCTTGAGAAAGTTAAATGGTCAACCTATCAAGAAGGAAGTACATAGCTTAGCAAAGTTCTCAGAAAAGAATAGCCCTTGCTCTACTAAACTTCCTGTCAGATGTCACAGATCTATGACTTTAGGTGATCTTGACCCCCATACACTCTAAATTAATGGTCAAAAACTTCAGGCTTCATTACCTGATGGTGTGCATTTTTCCTTTACTTCCTTTGTTACTTTTTCTGTAACTTATCTTGCTTTTCTTTCCTCTGGTATTTTCACAAAAGGGTAAACATAATTTCTTCCTGTCTTGTTCCATCAGAATGATTCAGTTATCATAAAGAGAAGTCTTTAGCAGCAGAAAGTAGCAGTAAACGTTAAGGACTTTCTTATAACCAGACCATATCTGGTGATTATAGAGATACAAACTTCAGGTTTTATGACATGATGCTCTGAATTATCTGGATTAGAAAGAAAACTATTGCAGATACCGTAGTTGCTAGATTAGAGAAGAACTTTTTGTTCTTTGGAAATTTTATGAATAATAACAGTGACCTCTGCTCACACCTGACTATTTTTATTTTCTAGAATTAGAGGTGGCTAAACCAGGCATTTTGAAATTGATTTTTTCAATTTAATATTGTTGAATTATACAAAGTGCCTCCACCTAGCATCAGTGCTTGCTTGATCTTGTAAATATTGAGTGAAATCCCAATTAATTCAATCAAGCCATGCAGTAGAAATTTTCTGTACATTTCCTCTGGTGGCATGTGGAAACTGAGTTTGTAGATAAATAAATAAGCAAGTTTCATTAGTTTAGGGATTGTTACTAAGCCATTAGTGAGCAGCCATATTTCACACATTATCTTCAATCATTTATTTCCAAGCCAGCTGTTTAAGTGTAAAATATATTTCTCCCCATTGGTATAATAAACTAAAACCATTAACCAATATCTGTACACTTATGATGTCTTCATCATCATTTATGTAATTGAAGAGACTTCTGTTTACCTCTACTATAGAGCTCACCACATTGGTATAAACATTTGTTTATTATCTCCAATCCCAGTGAGATCCTAAATTTGATGAGGGCAGAAATTTGTTTTTATTTATCTTCATGTGCCTGATACTGAATACACTTCCTGGTTTATAGAAGATTTTCATTAAATATCTGGCAAAATGAAAATAGATTGTGTTCATCTTAACATATATTAAGGGCATACCAGACCACCTGACCTGCCTCTTGAGAAATGTGTATGCAGGTCAGGAAGCAACAGTTAGAACTGGACATGGAACAACAGACTGGTTCCAAATAGGAAAAGGAGTATGTCAAGGCTGTATATTGTCACTCTGCTTATTTAACTTATATGCAAGTACATCATGAGAAACACTGGGCTGGAGGAAGCACAAGCTGAAATCAAGATTGCCAGGAGAAGTATCAATAACCTCAGATATGCAGATGACACCACCCTTATGGCAGAAAGTTAAGAAGAACTAAAGAGCTTCTTGATGAAAGTGAAAGAGGAGAGTGAAAAAGTTGTCTTAAAATGCAACATTCAAACAACTAAGATCATGGCATCTGGTCCCATCACTTCATGGCAAACATATGGGGAAACAGTGGAAAAAGTGGCTGACTTTATTTGGGAGGGGCTCCAAAATCACTGCAGATGGTGATTGCAGCCATGAAATTAAAAGATGCTTATTCCTTGGAAGGAAAGCTATGACCAACCTAGACAGCATATTAAAAAGCAGAGACATTACTTTGCCAACAAAGGTCCATCTAGTCAAGGCTATGATTTTTCCAGTGGTCATGTATGGGTGTGAGAGTTAGACAGACTATAAAGAAAGCTGAGCTCTGAAGAATTAATGCTTTTGAACTGTGGTGTTGGAGAAGACTCTTGAGAGTCCCTTGGACTTCAAGGAGATCCAACCAGTCCATCCTAAAGGCAGTCAGTCCTGGGTGTTCATTGGAAGGACTGATGTTGAAGCTGACCAGTACTTTGGCTACCTCATGCGAAGAGCTGACTCATTGGAAAAGACCCTGATGCTGGGAGGGATTGGGGGCAGGAGGAGAAGGGGACGACAGAGGATGAGATGGCTAGATGGCATCATCAACTTGATGGCCATGGGTTTGGGTGGACTCAGGGAGTTGGTGATGGACAGGGAGGCCTGGCATGCTGTAATTCATGGGGTCACAAAGAGTCGGACACGAATGAGTGACTGAACTGAACTGAACTGAATCTGAAGTGTTAAAGACCCTGATGCTGAGAAAGACTGAAGGCAGGAGTAGAAGGGGACAACAGGGGATGAGATGGTTGGATAGCATCACTCAATGGGCATGAGTTTGAGTAATCTCTGGGAGTTGGTGATGGAAGGGGAGGCCTGGTGTGCTGTGGTCCATGGGGTTGCAAAGAGTTGGACGCGACTGAGCAACTGAACTGAACTGAATCTGAAGTGGTTTCTAAATAATTTTATGTGAAAATTTTCATGTTTCTTACAGTTGTTTCTGTATGAATACTGCATTCTATCCTCACCCTATCAGTCTGTGACTCAAATTGCAGTCATACTTGCATTATTTTTTACCCAAGTTGTCAATATTGTATCATATTTATGCTTCATAAACGATCTCACACTCCTAGAGAGTGCCCCAGTACCACTTATTTCCAGGAGATTCATGGAGGTTTATCATCAGATATTGCTCCCTATTGTGTGCTCGACATCAGCTTAGCATTTTCAGATGTCTTTTTCTTTTCTTTTCACACTTTTATTTTCCTTGCTGAGAATGGCTACAGGTACAAATTCCATTCGTTTCCTCTTTATTTCTAAGTAGATAAAGGTAGATAGGCAGGTAGGTAGGTAGGCAGATAGATAGGTAGATGTTGTTGTTCAGCCACCAAGTCATATCTGACTCTTGCGACTGCATGGGCTGCATGCCAGGCCTCCCTGTCCCTCACCATCTCCTGGAATTTGCCCAAGTTCATGTCCATTGAATTGGTGATGCCATCCAACCATAGATGATAGATAGATGGATAGATAGTTAGATACCAAGTTTCCCTCTGTACTGCTGAGTACTTAACATTTTAAGTTCTCAGGCTCCGAGTCCTCTTTGTGTCCCTCCACCATTCTCAGGCTCAGCTTTCATTTCCTGTCTTGGAAGGGTATCCAGTTACCCTGCATCCTTTTTCTTCTGAATATCTTCTGTGATCCAGATTTCAAAAACTCCCTTTTAGAAGACTTTCTCTGGCTCTGATGTTCCTGATAATGTGACATGATTTTTGCCAATAATTACCTATGTATTAAAATCAGACCAATTACTTTAACTTAAATTTGGTAGGGTCCACATCATCCTTTTAACTGATTCAGTAAGCTTAGCAATTATTTATGTAGTGTCTCCTATGTGCCAGACACTGAAATGCTCATGGGTGAAACAGTGTCAAAATTTTTCACTTATGGTACCTCATTGTGGTTTTGATTTGCATTTCTCTGATAATGAGTGATGTTGAGCATCTTTTCATGTGTTTGTTAGCCATTTGTATGTCTTCTTTGGGGAAATGTCTGTTTAGTTCTTTGGCCCACATTTTGATTTGGTCGTTTATTTTTCTGTAATTGAGCTGCAGGAGTTGCTTGTATATTTTTGAGGCTAATTGTTTGTCCATTGCGTTGTTTGCTATTATTTTCTCCCATTCTGAAGGCTGCCTTTTCACCTTGCTTTTAGTTTCCTTAGTTGTGCAGAAGCTTTTAATTTTAATTAGGTTCCACTTGTTTATTTTTGCTTTTATTTCCAGTATTCTGGGAGATGGGTCATAGAGGATCCTGCTTTGGTTTATGTTGGAGAGTGTTTTGCCTAAGTTTTCCTCTAGGAGTTTTATAGTCTCTGGTCTTATGTTTAGATCTTTGATCCATTTTGAGTTTACACCAGTCAGAATGGCTGCCATCCAAAAGTCTACAAGCAATAAATGCTGAAGAGGATGTGGAGAAAAGGGAACCCTCTTACACTGTTGGTGGGAATGCAAACTAGTACAGCCACTGTGGAGAAGAGCGTGGAGATTCCTTAAAAAACTGCAAATAGACCTGCCATATGACCCAGAAATCCCACTGCTGGGCATACACACCGAGGAAACCAGGATTGAAAGAGACATGTGTACCCCAATGTTCATCGCCGCATTGTTTACAATAGCCAGGACATGGAAACAACCTAGATGTTCATCAACTGACGAATGGATAAGAAAGCTGTGGTACATATATACAATGGAATATTACTCAGCATTAAAAAGAATACATTTGAATGGTTCTACTGAGGTGGATGAAACTGGAGCCTATTATACAGAGTGCAGTAATCCAGAAGGAAAAACAAAAATACAGTATACTAACACATATATGAAGTTTAGAAAGATGGTAATGATAACCCTGTATGCGAGACAGTAAAAGAGATGCAGATGTGTAGAACAGTCTTTTGGACTCTATGGGAAAGGGCAAGGGTGGGATGATATGGAGAATGGCATTGAAACATGTAAATTATCATATGTGAAATCAGTCACCAGCCCAGGTTTGATGCTTGATACAGGGTGCTCAGGGCTGGTGCACCGGGAAGACCCAGAGAGATGGAATTGGGAGGGAGGTTGGAGGGGGGGGTTCTGGAAGGGGAACACATGTATACCCATGGCGGATTCATGTCAGTGTATGGCAAAACCAACACGATAATATAAAGAAAATAAAAAATTTTTTTCACTTGTGTAATTTGTATTCTTTTGAAAGGAGATAGATATTAAGTAATAGATCATTATGGATATGAAATAATAAATAAATAAAATATATGACATTGGATATATGAGGTAGGGGGTTTTGGTTAAAATACAATTTAAGAATGGGTTATGGATCTTCCTTGTAGCTCAGATGGTAAAAAATCCTCTTGCAATGCAGGAGATCTGGGTTCAATCCCTGGGTTGGGAAGATCCCCTGGAGAAAGGAATGGCAATCCACTCCACTGTTCTTGCTTGGAGAATCCCATGGATAGAGGAGCTCGGCGGGCTACGGTTTATGGGGTTGCAAAGAGTCGTACATGACTGAGTGACTAACACTAACACTAACCATAGTGTATGGGAGTGAGAATAATCAGGTATTCACCTGTATTTCACAAGGTGACATTTAAGTGGAGATCTAAGGAGGGAAGAATGGAAACCAAGGGGAGATGGAGAGAGAAGGCTGAACAGGCAGGACACAGGAACAAAGTCCTAAGTGTATTTAGACTAACATAATGAGACATAATTCATTATTAAACAGACTATTGGTTGTCCTAGTAATGTTCAAGCCGTGCAGTTAGCTGCATAGCTTCATTACTTAAATCTTAGTATTGCTGACCCTAAATGAAAATATGAAACCTCTCAACATGTAAACTAGTATTTAACTCTTCCCTTAACAGTAGGATTCATTTTTGTATGACTAAGCATAAGATCAATCATAATACATAATGAAGAGTTTTAGTTGAAATTGTAAAATCAAAATGTTCCATGTCTACTTAGATGTAGCATAAGAAAAAAAAGGAAATACATTTGAAACAAAGTTTCAGTTTCATTTTATCTTGAGAAATTTTACAAATAAGGAAAGAGGCATTTTTTTAATAATGTGTGATAATTCTTTGAATAATGGATTGTAAAGAAATGTGGAAGTATGGCATATACAAAGATATGATAATATTTTATTGATCTCTCAAACAGAGCAGTGGAAAGATACTTAATGTTGAAAGTGTATGCTTATTTTGAATCAGAACACAGATGTTACCATATGACTTTTATGAGGAATTTATGTTATCTAATTTTCAATGTGGGATTAGTAACATGGGTAAAGCCAGGATGGTAATATCACCAAATTTACTTGTTTGAAAAAATGTAAGAACATAATGACATAGTAGATGCTTAAAATAGATATGAATTAAAAAATATAAACAATTTAAAAAGAGAAGGGATTCATGAAGCCTGTAGTCACCATGCTATACCACATCCCCAAGATTTATTTAGCTTATAACTGAAATTTTGTACCCTTGAACACTTTTCACCCATTTTGCCCACCTCCTGCCCCTTGTCTCTAGCAAATAAAAATCTTTTGTCTCTATCTATCAGCTTGTTTTCAACTTTGTTTTGGATCTTGTGTATAGGCGATGCTATACAGTATTTGACCTCTCTCTGACTTATTTCACTTAGCCTAATTCCCTCAAGATCCATCCATCTTTTTGCAGATGGCAAGACTTCACTTCTTTTTTATGGTTGGGTAATATTTCAGAGTGTGTTTCTGTGTGTGTGTGTGTGTGTGTGTGTGTGTCTTCTTTATCCATTCATTTATTGTTGGGCACTTGGTTTGCTTCCCTATTTTGGCTAATGTAAATAACATTGCAGTAGAAGTGCTTGTTTTTTGAATTAGTGTTTTCATTTTCTTCAAATAAATACCGAAAAATGGAATTGATGGATCATGTGCTATGGTGACCCACTCCAGTGTTC
The DNA here is from genome assembly GCA_007570785.1 of Antilocapra americana. NCBI lineage: Eukaryota > Metazoa > Chordata > Mammalia > Artiodactyla > Antilocapridae > Antilocapra > Antilocapra americana. Next base: position 10,671,905 of record ML661325.1, on the reverse strand, counting down.
TTGCTTGGAGAATCCCATGGACAGAGGAACCTGGCGGTCTACAGTCCATGCGGTTGCAAAGAGTTGGACACGACTGAAGCGACTAAGTATGCACGCATGCACATACTAGTTATATTTTTAATTTTTTGAGCAACTTTCATAATGTTTTCCATAGTGGCTTAAAAAATTTACTTCCACAAAAACAGTGCATGGTAGTTCCCTTTTCTCTATATATTGCCAACGTTTATTTCTTATCTTTTTGAAGATAGCCATTGTGACAGGTGTGAGGTGATTTCTCATTGTGTTTTTGATTTGTATTTTGCTGATAATTAGCGATGCTGAGCACTTCCTATACCAGTTGACCATCTGCATGTTTTCTTTGGAAAAAAATAGTGTCTATTTGGAATCTCTGCCCATTTTTAGTTGGATTGTTCATTAAACTTTGCTATCAGTATATATATTTGCAATATATTTTGCAAACTAATTCCTTATCAGACATATGATTTGCAGATCTTTCTTCTGTTTGATAGGTAGCCTTTTCATTCTGTTGATGGTTTCTTTTACTGTGCAGATAATTTTCTATTGTTTAGCATAATTACTGGACAGATCAAACTCTAAAGTAGACTACTTGTTTAAATTACCTTTATCAAGTCAATGATTGAGCCATAATTGAACAATCATTCCAGGTATTTTTAAAATGCATTTTTTATTTTCTTGAGACAAGCATTTAGCAAGAAGCCAAGGGCTCATTCTTATTATTTCAGTTGCTTTAGCAACACAATTCTATATATGAATACAAACAAAACAAAACCATTAAACATTCATGTCTTTCCAGAAAGGGGAGGGAGCAACAGATCAAAAAGTAGCAATTATACACAAGAAGTTTAAAATTTTCTTAGATTAAATGAAGATACAAATGATGCTTCCATTTTCATGAAGGAAATAGTATAAGTTGAAACTGTAAGGACTGCCTATTTGCCTCTTGCATATTTCTCAAAGTTGTCTTGCCATCTCAAGCCCCAATCTCTCTTCATGCTCTTCTTGTTTTCCACCTGCTTTATCACAACAGCATTCCTAATACACTTTCCTGTCTCTGTCCCTTCAAGTTCCTTTCATGTTGCTGTGGACATGTTCTAGAACCCTAGCACAAGGGGATGAGCCCACAGCAGCCGTAGCCTGAAGTGGAGTGTACCAAGCCAACCCCTACTGAAGCCAAGCTCCCAAGAAGTAGAAAACAGCCAGTCATGCAATTACTCCCTGTAGGGTAAATTAAGACAGAATCAGGACTTCAAGTGAGAAAAACCTTTTCAAAATACAAATACAATCACATGATGCTTCTGGGTAAAAAAAAAAAGAGAAAAATCATTGTTTCCATATCACACCACAAGATTAAGAGCAGACTCAGCATGCAGGCTTCACTTCCTATTGCCCCAGTACATTCACTCAGCATCAGGCATACATACAGAGCTTCTGTCCTCTGGACATCAGCATACAACACATTACACATGCAAATTAAAAAGTAAATTACACAAGTAACAGAAAACAGAATAAAAACCTTCCATGAGATTATGCATTGTAAATCCTATTGTCAGAAGGTGTTTCCTTAAAGGACCTTACTGCTTTACATATTTTAAATATTTATCAAAAGTTCTTTAAATTATTGTATTTGCATAAACTCCAATAACCTCCAAATGAATTTGTGTACTGGTGTACTCACATGTATACACACATTTTTGCCCACGTATTTTAGCTAACAAACTTTTATTCTATTTTATATGCTTTTTTAAAAATTAAGATAATGATACAGGATAATTTAGGAAAAAAATAACAGAAAATAAAATGTACATATATCATTGCTTGAACCATTCTGGTTCAAGCAATATTGATTTTTACCCTCCAATCCATATTTGATATGTATTTTATGAAGTTTTTTTAATCAAAATTTATACTTTCTGCATTCTGACTTCCTTAACTTTATATCATAGCTATTTTTATGACACAGCATAGAGCAATATTTTAAGCATTCATTATATTCTATAAAGTAGATATACTATAATTTACTTAACCATTGCCATATTGTGGAGCATTTAGTTAACATTATCATAATGTCAAACATTATGATAAATAATTCTATGATAAGCATAAATCTTTATTCATATGCGTACATTCATATATATTTTTTCATACTTGAATTTTATTGGGCTTACTGTACCACATGATTTTAAATTTTTATGACTAGTAAATAATGACAAATTACTTCTCTCAAGTCTGGTACAATATACTTGACCACCAACAATATGTGAAAGTTTTACTGTTCATCTGTCCTGACATTTTAATTAACACTTTTATTTGTTTATTTATTTCTTTAATTGAATAGATTGAATGCCTATTTCTTAGCAAAGGATGTCGGACATAATAGAACATTTTCATAATTATTCAAGTCATCATTTGAAATTTCAGTTTACCATAGAGTAAACCATTAAGCTCATTAAAATACCCAGTTTATGCAATGTATATCAACTGTATGCCAGACACTGCTAGTTTCTTCTCTATTTTTTAAAAAATTGATTTGGAATATGAAGAAAGATTAATATACCTATTTTTAAAATGTTTTAAGTGAGACTAAATATTATATAGGAAGTGTGAAGTACAAGATATGAGACTTAATAAGTAACCTGTATGATTTATTACTTTATACACATTTGTTTCTCCTTATTTTTCTGTATTTTTTCTCCTTTCCCATCTTTCTTCTTTCTTATCTTTTTTATTTATCTTTCCATCCATTTCATACTCCTTTCCTTGTTTTTGTAGATTACCTAGTTCTTGACTAGTCCCAAATAGACATGCTTTCTGAGGTTCATTGCATGTGTCACAGCTGTTTGGTAATTGACTAACATAGTTTGTGATATAGACTCCACAAGTCTGACTTCTGACTCACAGGGAATGACCAGTCCTTCAAAGAAATACCTCCTAAAGCTTTACATTTCTTACTTCCTTTTCTTTGCTTATTTGGTTTAAAATAATTTAATTTTGTATCAAATCAGTCAATGCTTACTGTAGGGAAAATATAAGAGATAAGCCAAAAGAAGAAAATATGAAATATTCTATAATCATTTAAATTAGTACCTAAAAAAACTCCACTTTTTTTTAGATTTTTTTTCTTTTATTTAATGGAATGATGGTCAGATTAGGTTCAGATATGCTTTCTAATCCTTAAACAATAGATATTTGATCATCTTTCCTGGATACTAATATCCACTGACAATACAAACATACTCCAATTAGTTAAAAAATAGTACCCAGGTATGCTTTAATTTCCCACCTGCATGATGATTTATGAAATGAATTATAACTCTATGTTTCTGTGTGTGATTTCCCTTGAATTAGGACCAAAACCTATGCAATTGCTGTTTCCTTCCCTAGCCCAATATGATAGACGTTGTATTGGGAAACTCAGACAACTCCTCTTTCTTTACCTGTTTACTATTTCTGGATGCTAGTTTCTCAAATTTTTAGAAAGTGATTTGAGGCATGTTAATTTATAGAGTCTCTAAGCTGGGGCAAATATTTTAGTTCCACTCAGTACATAGCTTTCTCATTTCCTTTCCAGGTCAGTAGGTAAATCCTTCTCTTAATATTTCATAAGTGCCAGGAGTTAGTTAACAGTGCTGAGATAGCATTAAACTAATCTCCGTGGTTCTTGACACAGTCTTTCTTTTATTCTTGACTCCAGAAGATGTCACATTTGCAGATCATATATATATATTTCACCTGAAACACTATGAGCTATGATTTTCTTCAAAAATACAGTGTTTTGCAAAGAAGTCTTAACATTCACTATGGGAAATTTGGCATCCTTCAGCAAGCTGAATCTTTCAAGACTCATAAGGTGCTCACTTCATAACTAGAAAAGAATGCCACAAAAGAAGCCAATAAGCTAGGCTAAGTACCTTATTGACTTTTAGGTTTACATTTTTTTTAAATTGAATGTTAGTACTCTGATCTCCTCCTTAGCTAGGCAGCTAATAGAAGCAAAGCACAATCTGTTACATTTATTTTTCTTAGCTAAATGTGCCAATTGTGAATGATACATCAAGCCATCTAGTTTTGGGCATAGCACTGTTTTTGTTATGCGCTTATTTTCATTTTGAGGTCAACAGTTGCTTAGCCTGGCATCCTGTAAACTAGCCTTGACTTTGAGGACTCCCCTCTCCCTTATTCTTCTTCCATGTTTATCACACTTTAGTTTTTTATTATATACCTTTTCTAAGCCTTGTGGTGGGCACTCACATCTTGGAATTATCACTGCTGTCATGGCAACCAGGCTCATACAACTGAACTTATGTAAATTCATTAAAGAAATATGGGACTACTCAAAATTTTTTGTTTGCATATTCTTTGGCCACATTTTTGATTTAGAAGATGGGATTCTGTACCTATGATGGAGGAACCAAAGGAAAATGGTTCTTAGTTTCCACTTTGCAGTAGTTTTGGCTTCCATGGGATAATTTCTATCATACAACTGGGTATATTAAAAAATCTTTGTATCTTAAATATATTGGACGAGTCTTAATAGCTTAGCTTGTTTCTGTTTAGAATTAATAACCAGGAAACATAATTTATCTTTTAAGGTCCTACTAGACTTTTAGTGCAGAAAAGGCAATGGCACCCCACTCCAGTACTTTTGCCTGGAGAATCTCATGGATGGAGGAGCCTGGTGGGCTGCAGTCCATGGGATCACTAAGAGTTGGACATGACTGAGCAACTTCATTTTCACTTTTCACTTTCATGCATTGGAGAAGGAAATGGCAATCCACTCCAGTGTTTCTGCCTGAAGAATCCCAGGGATGGGGGAGCCTGGTGGGTTGCCGTCAATGGGGTTGCACAGAGTCGGACACGACTGACACGACTTAGCAGCAGCAGACTTTTAGTGAACAAACACATGTCAATTGAAATCAATGTATTAATTCCAAAATGTAGACTTGGAATGAATGAAGATAGGTTTTGTTCTATATTATACTGGATGACAGTGCCCCATTTTAAGGAGGTCATTTTTATCATTCTGCTCTCTAACTTTCATCATATATATGTAGATAGATAGATAGATATGGGTAGATATAGATATACATATACATTTTTTCCTTGGTATATGCCAGGAATTGGTTCCAGGTGTCCTTAGACACTCAGTCATGTCCAACTCTTTGTGACCCCATGGACTGTAGCCTGCCTAGCTCCTCTGTCCCCTGGGGATTCTCCAGACAAGAATACTGGAGTGGGTTTCCATGCCCTCTTCCAGGGGACCGTCCCAATCAGGAACTGAACCCTGGCCTCCTGCATTGCAGACAGATTCTTTACCATCTGAGTCACCAGGAAAGCCTAAAGCCCCTTCTTATGCCAAAAAATCTGAGGATACTCTAGTCCCATAGTCTGTCCCCTCTATCTGTGTAACTCTGCATCTACAAATCCAACCAACAGATAGCTTAATACTGTTCCTATTTATTAGAAAAAATTCACAGGTTAGTGGACCTGTGTGATTTAGACCCATATAGTTCAAAGTGGGTTGGAAAACCAGAAAGGCAATTTGGAATTTGGGCATTCAGTAAGAAGGGGTCAGATAATCTAAATTTACTGGATCAGAGTGTTTATGAATTTCCTGACATAATATAGATGACTAGGAAATATTCTCTTTCTTTTCTTTCCATTTACCATTATTCCATATGCTTTCCATTTCCAAGTACCAGGAAAAATAGGATTTTTGTTTGTTTCTGACTGGGTTTTAATTAATTGTACTTAATTTTGAAAGATAACTGAAGAAAGCTAGTGCACTTTCAGTGCACTCTCAGGGTACCTCAGGGTACGCTCAGGGTACCTCTTTAGACATTGTATTATGGACAGTGCTGTACTCATCTCATCTTTGTCAAAGGAAAAGTCTGATTTAAATCTAAGGAAGGAGACCTTAGATTTAAATCTAAGGAAGGAGCCCTCAGTTTCTAAAGATTCTATGAAAGTATATGATATCCAGCTTTTTAATGAAAAGATTCACCTAACCTGTTGTTTTGCATTGTTTATTAGTGAACTACCATTGTGCCATTTACTCTAAACTTTCTTTTAAAATTATTTTCTAAAAATTAAGGTCATTTCATGTCTTACATGCAATATAAAATCAGTTACTTGGGAGAACGCATCTTGGGTGACTGCTCTTAAAATAACATGCTTTTAAAAATAATTAAAAGGATGATATTCTTGAAGTTAATTGTTCTTGATAACCATTAATAACAGGAGTCTACAATATTACTATCAAAATTTTAAAGTATTTAGATATCAAAACTGAATTCTATTACAGCTATAAATTAAAGCCAAATTAATATAATATTTATACCTGACTTTAATAAAACTAACCCAAGAAAAGTAAATGCAAAAAAGCAAAATGGCTGTCTGAGGAGGGCTTACAAATATCTGTGAAAAGAAGGGAAGCAAAAAGCAAAGGAGAAAAGGAAAGATATACCCATTTGAATGCAGAGTTCAAAAGAATACCAAAGAGAGATAAGAAAGCCATCCTCACTGAACAGTGCAAAGAAACAGAGGAAAATAATAGAATGGGAAAGACTAGAGATTACTTCAAGAAAATCAGAGAGACCAAGGGAACATTTCATGCAAAGATGGGCTTAATAAAGGATAGAAATGGTAGGGACCTAAGAGAAGCACAATATATTAAGAAGAGGTGGCAAGAATACACAGAAGAACTGTACAAAAAAGGTCTTCACAACCCAGATAATCACAATGGTGTGATCAATCACTAAACTAGAGCCAGACATCCTGAAATGTGAAGTCAAGTGGGCCTTAGGAACCATCACTACGAACAAAGCTAGTGAAGGTGATGGAATTCCAGTTGAGCTATTTCAAATCCTCAAAGATGATGCATTGAAAGTGCCGCACTCAATATGCCAGCAAATTAGGAAAATTCAGCAGTGGCCCCGGGACTGGAAAAAGTCAGTTTTCATTCCAGTTCCAAAGAAAGACAATGCCAAAGAATGTTCAAGCTACCGCACAACTCCACTCATCTCACATGCTAGTAAAGTAATGCTCAAAATTCTCAAAGCCAGGCTTCTTCAATACGTGAACTGTGAACTTTTAGATATTCAAGCTGGTTTTAGAAAAGGCAGAGGACCCAGAGATCAAATTGCCAACATCGGCTGGATCATTGAAAAAGCAAGAGAGTTCCAGAAAAGCATCTATTTCTACTTTACTGACTATGCCAAAGCCTTGAACTGTCTGGATGAAAATAAACTGTGGAACATTCTGAAAGAGATGGGAATACATGCCTCTTGAGAAACCCGTATGCAGGTCAGGAAGCAATAGTTGTAACTGGACATGGAACAACAGATTGGTTCTAAACAGGAAAAGGAGTACTTCAAGGCTGTATACTGTCACCCTGCTTGTTTAACTTCTATTCAGAGTACATCATGAGAAACGCTGGGATGGAGGAAGCACAAGCTGGAATCAAGATTGCCGTGAGAAATATCGATAACTTCAGACATGTAGATGACACTACCCTTATGGCAGAAAGTGAAGAAGAACTAAAGAGCCTCTTGATGAAAGTGAAAGAGGAGAGTGAAAAAGTTGGCTTAAAGCTCAACACTCAGAAAACTAAGATCATGGCATCTGGTCCCATCACTTCATGGCAAATAGATGGAGAAACCTTGGAAACAAAGGCTGACTTTATTTTTCTGGGCTACAATATCACTGCAGATGATGATTGCAGCCAGGAAATTAAAAAACGCTTATTCTTTGGAAGGAAAGTTATGACCAACCTAGATAGCATATTAAAAAGCAGAGACATTACTTAGCCAACAAAAGTCCATCTAGTCAAGGTTATGGTTTTTCCAGTAGTTATGTATGGATGTGAGAGTTGGACTGTAAAGAAAGCTGAGCACCAAAGAATTGCTCCTTTTGAACTATGGTGCTGGAGAAGACTCTTAAGAGTCCCTTGGATGCAAGGAGATTCAACCAGTCCATCCTAAAGGAGATCAGTCCTGGGTGTTCACTGGAAGGACTGATGTTGAAGCTGAAACTCCAATACTTTGGCCACCTGATGGGAAGAGCTGATTCATTGGAAAAGACCCTGATGCTGGGAAAGATTGAGGGCAGGAGGACAAGGGGACAACAGAGGATGAAATGGATGGATGGCGTCACCAAGTCGATGGACATTAGTTTGGGTTGACTCCGGGAGTTTGTGATGGACAGGGAGGCCTGACGTGCTGCAATTCATGGGATCGCAAAGAGGTGGACACGACTGAGGGACTGAACTGAAATATTCTTTGTCATCAGAAGTCAGTTCTCCAAAGGATGGAAAAGAGACCAAAGCAAAAATCAGAAATTCTCATGTAGTTTCAGCTGCACCGTTTACTAAATGAGGGATTTCATATCACTTAACCTCCCTAGACCTCCAGCTGCTTAACCCTGTGAAGAGAAGTTTAGAGTAGATTAATACATATGCTTATCTTTTGCTTGAAAATTCTGTAATACGTGAACATATAATCTGAATTTTAAATTTCAGACACAAGGTGGCACTATTAGTAGTGATTTTCATTTAATCCACAGAAAAAACCAGGACACTTTCTAGATGTGTATACCCTCCACCAAAAACATATATATATATATAATGATATTGCATTACACTCATACATGTAACCACACACACATACATGTAATGTGTTGGTTGATTACTATAACATAACATGTGGATTAAAGCTGAAAAATTCAGTCAGCTACCTGTTTGCTTGACACTAAAATGATTGGTTGATTTTTTTCCATTTCCATGAGAATATTTCAGAATTTGGTAGGCAATACAGACATATTTGCAAAAGTGTGTGCAAGGTAAAGATTGACAATGTATGATTTCAATATAACTAGGAAATCTCAAATAAGATATATCAACTTTATAGGATGACAGGGAAGATGTTGAAACGTGAGCAAATTGCATAACTAAGAGTTTGCTATTAAACTAAAAAGAATGCTAGCATGCAATTTTCAAATAACAGTAAAGACACATGTTTTAGAAAATTGGAAATGTGTAGCCCACAGAGAGATGAAAATTTAAGTTCTAATCTAAAACATTTTTGCTGAGAATTTCCAACCTCTTGCTGCCACCTCCCCCCAAAAAATCTCCCCATATTCTGAGGACAATGTGAAAATTTCTGATAAACCAATAGTAAGATTTAATAGAATATTCTAGTAATAAACGTGTGTACATGTATGTTCAGTTGCTGATCATGTCCGACTCTTTGCAGCTCTAAGGACTGTAGCCTGCCATGCTCCTCTGTCCATGGGATTTTCCTGGCAAGAATCATGGAGTGGGTTGCAATTTCCTTCTCCAAGGGATCTTCATGACCCAGGGATCAAACCTATGTCTCCTGAACCTCCTGCATCGCAAGCAGATTCTTTAGCAGGGAAGCCCCAGTAATAAACATATCTTTCCCTAGAAACTGAGTTTGTCCCTTTGTGCTTTGTTATGACAGTTTTCAAAGTAATTCATTCATGATAAGTTCAAATGCAATTCCTCCTTTTTAATGTTTTCCTAAACCAGGTAGAATTAGTCTCTTCTAAATAATTTATAAATTTCTTACTGTCAAAATATACTGGAGATCTTTGTAATCCCCTAGACCACTCTTTTTATTTTACTGATGAGAAAACTGAAATCTAGAGAGAAAACAGGAGGGGAGGAAGACACATCTGATCCAAGATAAAGGCAGAAATACAGTCCTAGTGTTCATTGTGTCGGATGCTGTTGTATGTCTCAGATGACAGACACACCTTTCTGTCTAGAGTACAGACCTCATCTACCTTTCCAAACTGTAAATTCCTTTTAGAAAAAAAAAGGTCCATATTTTTTTCCCCTCACTCTGCCTAGCATAATACCTGGTATTGTGGAGGTGTTCAAGGCATACATTTGAATAAATAAATGATTGAATCTAATGAACAATTGTAATAAAACACTTACTTCTTCCATATTTATTTGTGCCCACTACAAAACTTAACTTCACATAATTACACATTATAATGTCTTTTCATACCTCTGAAAAACCATCTGTAGTGAAAGTGAGAAGTTTTTTTTCTTTGCTTATATTTTTATAAGCTACCTTGAAATGATTTGTAATCAGAAGTTCTTTCCTACTACTCAGGATCCCTGGTGGCTCAAATGGTAAAGAATCTGCCCGCAATGTGGGAGACCCGGGGTTCGATCCCTGGTTTGGGAAGATCCTCTGGAGAAGGGAATGGTAACTCACTCCAGTATTCTTGCCTGGAGAGTTCCCTGGACAGAGGAGCCTGGCAGGCTCCAGCCCATGGGTTGCAAAGATTTGGACACGATTGAGCGAGTAACACTTTCACCTTTCCTTTTTTCCTGTTACTCAGTGGATATCACTCAGCTAATCTCAATTTAAAGTGTTGTAGCTGAACAAGTAATAAAGTTATGGCTCACACCATCCTTGGGTCAACCGACACTGGCTGAACAATTCCTAGACAGGATGCTACCCTAAATTACATGACTTTAGTCAGAGATCCAGTCTCCTTCATCTTCAGTTTCTTACACTGTATCAGGGATAATTATGATCATTACTGCATGAAAGGAACATGTGAGTCTGGCATATGTGTTACTTGGAAAAAGTTGAAAGTCTCTCATTAGGCTGAAGAAGACACAGGGGAAAAATAAATATATAACAGTAACTCAAGTGAAGTTGTCTCATTTTCCCAAGGGTGGGTCCAGTGTTGATAAGCAAATGCATATGTGATGACCTCACGAGTCTTTGGAAACAAAGTAAGGATACAAACTGAAATAACCCACATAATGCTAGGTCTCACTCCATTATGAGTATAGAGCATTTTCAAATCCCACTAAAGTTTTACCCAGGTATTTTTGGGGCTTCTGGGAAGAAGTTTCATGTGTGCTCACACACAACCCTCCCGCATTCTTCCTCCACTCTCTTCCGTGGTTTCCACTTCTGAAAACGCATGAGGAGGAGCTCTCAGATCCCGAGGCTAACCTTCCGCTGGTCTTGGGTACCAGCATCCTATACAGCAGGGCAGCTGTCTCTGCTGCAGTCAACACTGCCCCACTGCTTCTCCTGCGGGGGAGCCCAGTGCTTGGCACAAAGGATGTGCTTAAAAACATGCATGTGAAAGATGAGGAGAGGTGCCTATGGCCCTCCTAGAAATCTGAACATACCGGAACCACATTGAGGTCAGTGTTGGATGGAGATGGATGGAAGGATGGCTCTGTACTCCCTTCACTGCCTTGCTTTCAAAAGCTGGCTGGCTTTTGCTATCATGTCAGGGAGAGAGCCCCTTGGGAAAACACCACCCTCAACTTCTGTAGGCAAATCTTTCTTGGAAAAGACTGAGGCAAACATTTTATTCTTTTCAGTGGACTTTAAGCTGATGTCTGAGGAAAACATTGCTGTTCTTTCCTTTCACCTTCCAATTGGCAACTGGTGCTTCTCTCTCCCAACCCCACTGAAATTCTCAGTATGCAGAGAAAAAAGAGCATTTAGTCCTATAGATCTTATTAGTTTAGTAGATATACATTGACATACCTAATTTCCTAAACTCAAATGTTCACCATATATTCAATAGAAATTTCAAAAGGGAAATCAGAATTTTAAATATGGACTACTTAGAAATGAACAGAAATAAAAAAATTTCATAAAATTATGAAATGCAATAGTAACTGTACTCAGAGTAAAATGTATGTTTTTATATCTCTTTTTATATGCTTTAATAATACTGTAACAAGTAAATAAACTGAAATTCAACTTTAGAAACTAGAAAACAAACAATTAACCAAGATAGAAAAGTAAAAATATTTAAAAAGTAAAAAATTAATATTTTTCAAAATAAAATTAAAAGAATGATGAGAGTAAAATATATTTCTGTTAAAAGAAAATTAAAGTCAGTAAGTCTGACATAGAAAATTTTAAAAAGAAAAAACATACAATATTATGAATAAAAATTGTGATATATATAGCTACAAGTGAAATTAAACAAAATTATAAGATAATTTATTTCAATAAATATGCAGATGATTTTGAAGTATATAAATGGATGATTTTCTAGCAAAACAGAAATACTGAAATTGATCCAGTTACATAAAGTATAAATATCAAGTTTTATATATTAAAAGTACAGTGCTGTATAAGTAGTTTTAAAAGATCCACAGTGCTATTTTTAACTTGATAAAAAGAGACACCTAATACTTTAGCATGGCAACACATAGTGGTCATCAACAATTAGAAACATATTTAACTATATGTATATTAATAAGCAAATTTAAATATAAAGCACTTTTCTGCGGCTAAACACCATACATAAAGTTAAGAGATGATTGCATGCTATGGAGAAAATGAAGCACATTTGATAGACATGGGACTTTATCACATATTTTCTATAAATAATTTTTTAAAAAAGCTAAACATCCAGATATTACCAACTGAAAGATAGATAGCAGATATGAACCAGTAATTTAAAAAATGAAATACACATGACATGAATAGATCTTTAAACTCATAAAATTCAGGTAAATGCATGCATACATTGTCCATAAAATTTACAAATATTTTAAATGTTGATAATACCACTCTTGATAGATTTCTGGGAAATGGTCATTCTCATATGGTATTAGTGAAAAGTATAGATTGATAAAAGTATTTTGGAGAATAATTTGAAGTCTCAATTGGATTTTGAAATATCATCCCCATTTTTGTAATTCACCACAGTGATATATTGGACTTATAAATGTATGTTGTGGAGAGTCATTGCAGCATTATGTTAATATTAAAAACAGTGGGTAACTTGAATGCCAATCAGTTGGCAAATGGTAATGGGTGAATGTATATGCTTACTCCTTGAAAGAATAGCTGTGACCAACTTAGACAGCATTTTAAAAAGCAGAGACACTACTACGTTGCTGACAAAGGTCCATCTAGTCAAAGCTATGGTTTTTTCAGTAGTCGTGTATGGATGTGAGAGTTGGACTATGAAGAAAGCTGAGCACCAAAGAACTGACACTTTGAAATGTGGTGTTGAAGAAGACTCTTGAGAGCCCCTTGGACTGCCAGGAGACCCAACCCATTCATCCTAAAAGAAATCAGTCCTGAGTATTCAGTGGAAGGACTGAAGCTGAAACTCCAAGACATTGGCCACCTGATGCGAAGAACTGACTCATTGGAAAAGACCCTGATGCTGGGAAAGATTGAAGGTGGGAGGAGAAGCGGACGACAGAGGATGAGATGGTTGGATGGCATCACTGAGGCGATGGACATGAGTTTGAGTAAACTCTGGGAGTTGGTGATGGCCAGGGAGGCCTGGCGTGCTGCAATCCATGGGGTCGCAAAGAGTTGGACACAACTGAGAAACTGAATGTATATACACTAAATTCAGAACATATATGCTATGTTGTGTTATGAAAAAGTGAAGGTGGTATATGACAAAATTCCATTTAAAAATATATACGTGCATGTATGAAATTTTGTCTCTCTCTAAAACACGTATAGGCTAACATATGCCTGAATATTGAAAGTTGCAGGTTTATGTATCAAGCTGTTAACAAGAATTACTTATGAAAATTGTGATCAGAGGGAGGAATAGAGGGGTTTTCACTTTGGACTTTATATATTTCCAAAAAGTGACAGAATAGGAAGTGGCTTTTTATACACTTTCTTGTTTTTTTTTTTTTTGTTTTTTTTTACAATTTTCAAATTAGATTAAATATTTAGAAAAATAAGTTATGGAGCTTATGTGTGCTAAGTCATGTCTGACTCTTAGTGACCCTATGGGCTATATAGCCCACCAGGCTCCCCTGTCCATGGGGATTCTCCAGGCAAGAATATTGGAGTGGATTGCCATGCCCTCCACAGGGGATCTTTCAGACCCAGGGATCGAACCTGCATCTCTTAGGTCTTCTGTACTTGCAGGCAAGTTATTTACCACTAGGGTCAACTGGGAAGCCCAAGTTTTTAATAAAGGAATGAGGCCCAGGCTGTGAGGATCAGTTCAATCCGATGAATGCAGTCTGTTCAAGAAAGAAGGATGTCTTTATGTAGAACTCTGAATATTGTGACTCTTAGGAGGCAGTACAGATCTGATCCTTTAAATATTGTCCTGGCAGGGCATAAACTTCATCTGGAGAATATAGCAGTAGTAGTAGTAGTTCAGTAGCTCAGGCGTGTCCGACTCTTTGCTACCCCATGGACTGCAGCATGCCAGGCCTCCCTGTCCATCAGAAACTCCCAGAGTTTATTCAAACTCATGTCCATTGAAACAGTGATGCCATCCAACCATCTCATCCTCTGTCGTCCCCTTCTCCTCCTGCCCTCAATCTTTCCCAGCATCAGGGTCTTTTCCAGTGAGTCAGCTCTTCTCATCAGGTGGCCCAAGTATTGGAGTTTCAGCTTCAACATCAGTCCTGCCAATGAAAACCCAGGACTGATCTCCTTTAAGATGGACTGGTTGGATCTCCTTGCAGTCCAAGGGACTCTTAAGAGTCTTCTCCAACACCACAGTTCAAAAGCATCAACTCTTCTGTGCTCAGCTTTCTTTACAGTCCAACTCTCACACCCATACATGACTAATGGAACAACCATATCCTTGACTAGATGGACCATTGTTGGCAAAGTAATGTCTTTTCTTTTTAATATGCTGTCTAGGTTGGTCATAACTTTTCTTCCACTGAGCAAACATCTTTTAATTTCGTGGCTGCAGTCACCTTCTGCAGTGATTTTGGAGCCCCCCAAAATAAAGTCAACCACTGTTTCCACTGTTTCTCCATCTATTTTCCATAAGTGATGGGCCCAGATGCCATGATCTTAGTTTTCTGAATGTTGAGCTTTAAGTCAACTTTTTCACTCTCCTCTTTCACTTTCATCAAGAGGCTCTTTAGTTCTTCTTCACTTTCTGCCATAATGGTGGTGTCATTTGCATATCTGAAGTTATTGGTATGTCTCCCAGCATTCTTGATTCCAGCTTGTGCTTCTTCCAGCCCAGCGTTTCTCATGATGTACTCTGCATATAAGTTAAATAAGCAGGGTGACAGTATACAGCCCTAACATACTCCTTTTCCTATTTGGAACCAGTCTGTTGTTCCATGTCCAGTTCTAACTTGCTTCCTGACCTGCATACAGGTTTCTCAAGAGGCACGTCAGGTGGTCTGGTATTCCCATCTCTTTCAGAATTTTCTACAGCTTATTGTGATCCACACAATCAAAGGCTTCAGCATAGTCAATAAAGTAGAAGTAGATGTTTTTCTGGAACTCTGTTGCTTTTTTGATGGTCCAGCAGATGTTGGCAATTTGATCACTGGCTCCTCTGCTTTTTTTAAAACCAGCTTGAACATCTAAAAGTTCATGGTTCACATATTGCAGAAGCCTGGCTTTGAGAATTTTGAGCATTACTTTACTAGTATGTGAGATGAGTGGAGTTGTGCAGTAGTTTGAACATTCTTTGGATTGCCCTTCTTTGAGATTGGAATGAAAACTGACCTTTTCCAGTCCTGTGGCCACTGCTGAGTTTTCCTAATTTGCTGGCATGTTGAGTGCAGCACTTTCACAGCATCATCTTTGAGGATTTGAAATAGCTCAACTGGAATTCCATCACCGCCACTAGCTTTGTTCATAGTGATGGTTCCTAAGGCCCACTTGACTTCACATTCCAGGATGACTGGAGTGAGTGATCACATCATCATGATTATCTGGGTTGTGAAGATCTTTTTTGTACAGTTCTTCTGTGTATTCTTGCCACCTTTTCTTAATATCTTCTGCTTCTGTTACGTTCCTACCATTTCTGTCCTTTATCGAGCCCATCTTTGCATGAAATGTTCCCTTGGTATCTTTAATTTTCTTGAAGAAATCTCTAGTCTTTCCCATTCTATTATTTTCCTCTGTTTCTTTGCACTGTTCAGTGAGGATGGCTTTCTTAACTCTCCTTGCTATTCTTTGGAACTCAGTATTCAAATGGGTATGTTTCCTTTTCTCCCTTACTTTTCGCTTCTCTTCTTTTTACAGCTATTTATGTAGTACATATCTTTTAAGCTTCTTTTCCCTATTTCCATTTTAGCTCTGTGTTATTCTGATACAGAGACGGCAATGGCAACCCATTCTATTACTCTTGCCTGGAAAATCCTATGGATGGAGGAGCCTTGTAGGCTACAGTCCATGTGGTCGCTAGGAGTCAGACACATTGTTCCTATGCATAAATTTGTTGCCTTTGTATGATGCCTGAAGAGACCTTATCCAATGTGTTGTCTTTCACAATGTGAATTGTGACATATTCCTGGGTAGTAGAAGCAGTCCACTGGGTCCTGTCTAGCATATCTTAGAAAATAAAACTAGGATGGAACAGAGAGTATCATATATGAATACAGTAAGATACCCTATTATTTAATGGAATTTTGACTTTAGGTGTGTGGCTGTGTATACTAAGCTGAGATGTAAAATGTATTTCTTTTAAAGAATCACTAGCAAACTGCTTGAAAGCCACTGCTCTGAGCACAAGTGTAGAAATAACCAATAGTGTCATCTTATGGATACACCTGAAGCTCCTGTGATCTGTCAGGTTTTTTAAGAAGTATCCAAATCAGGACTTAATACCAGCAAGTAACAAATTTCATTATTTAAACGTCTACCATTATAACTAAGTGAGTTCAGGTATTGGAAGCTTTGCTCCTTTTTTCCCATCTAATGATGACTATCTTAAAACTGCATACATTTTTAAAATTAATTAATTTATCTTAATTGAAGGATAACTGCTTTATAATATTGCGATGGTTGTTCGAAAGGATCTACACTTTGATGTTGTGCCTGTCAAAATAAGGTACATGAAAGTCTGTTAGATAGTCCTCAAAACCATGCAAAAAACAAAATTAAAGTAAAACATAATCACATTATGAAAGGATACAAAAGTCACATGGATTTGTAAGATACCAGAAACAAATTCAAAGTTTTTTCTACTGCAGGAGCTCTGCCCTGAAATCGCAGGGGCACCCATTCAGCTCTCTGGTCTTGAAGAGCACTTCAGTGGAGAAGCCTGCTATCAGCCTTTGTGAACCAGACCCATAATTAGCAAGTGACACCTCTGTAGAAATTCATTGACTCTTAATTGAGAAAGGAAAGAGGTCATTGAATAGGAATTGTGAAGGGAATAACTTCTGGCTACACTGGACAGTTTTGTTTTCAAGGAAGAGAGATTCAATCAGATAATCTCAATTACTAGAGATTTACTATAGAGATAAACAGAATTAACAATAATAATAAGAGCAGCAGGAATACCATGGGGAAACAAAAACAGCCTTGTGCCTTAAAATGGTGCCTCATTGATACAGTAACTGTCATTTTGGATCTAGGAAGAAAGTGATCAGATATTTACTGTGGCCTCTACAGAAAAGGTGACAAGGTTCTGTTTCTGTGCTTCTCTGAACTGCCATCCAGCTACCTAATCTCAGGTTGCACTTTTTGGTTTGTTTGTTTGTTTCTGTTGTGTCTGCTGAACCAAATGTATTGGTGCCTTATAACCTCTACTGTTTTCTGTCCTTGCTGTCTGTGTGTTCCTGACAGTGGCTTACTTCCTGTCTGCTCAGTTCATATTCCCAGAGAGGGTTTCTGAGCAGTCCTGCTAGTAAGGGTACTTCCTGGCATCAGCTGAGCATGGACAGACTCTGGAGCCAAATAGCCTGGTTCAAAGCTCAGCTTTCCTGAGTTCGGACCATGTGACCTTGCACAACTAATTTAACTTTCTTTTCCTCAGCTTTCTTTCTATAAAATGGTGTCTGTTACATAAAATGGCTGAAGAGTCTGCGTGCGATGGTGATTGTAGTTAGCTCTCTTTAAGTATCCATTCTCAAGTAGTGCTTTTACAGCAACTCTTTGGGCTTCCCTGGTGGCTCAGCTGGTAAAGAATCTGCCTGCAACGCGGGAGCCCTGGGTTTGATCCCTGGGTTGGGAAGATCCCCTGAAGAAGGGAAAGGCTACCCATGCCAGAATTCTGGCTTGGAGAATTCCACAGACTGTACAGTCCATAGCGTCACAAAGAGTTGGACACAGCTGAGCAGCTTTTACTTCCCTTCACGTCTCAATTCCTGGCATAACCTATAGAAATGAACAGTATGCTGGGGCCACAATATAAAGGCAATATTTCTTCAATTTATATGAAAGAATATCTAATATATGGTAAACCCAATGATAAAGCTTTAATTCTTGTAGGGAAACACAGAAAAAACAAGCAAGTGAATTCATAAATGAGCAAATGTCAGAGAGTGATAAATACAATGAAGAAAAGAGGGAGGGACATGAGTCCTTGAGTGATGACAGTGATAGAATATCATTGAGGATGTGACATTTGAGCTGAGACCCAAGTAAATGAGGAACTTGTCATCAGACAGTTCTCTCTGCCAAGGTTTGTTCATCCCTCAAGTTAGCCTCTCGGACAAGTCTAAGAGTATCCTACTCTCGCTCTGTCTTACGTGTCTAAGGCTGCTCTGTAGGAACCCCACATTCTTTGCTCTGAGTTGGCCCAGGCCAAGCACAGTGCAGCACAACTCACCTGTACAGGGAGCCAGACCACCCCTTGCTCCTTCATGATTCACCCCGAAGCCATACACTATTGATGTGTACACTACACACCAAGGACCTCCGCACTTGTCATTTTGCTTGTTTTAGTTTGAATGTGTAATGATTGGGACAAGATTTCTGGCCAGATTTTCACAAGCCCTGCTAAATAGTGGGGATTCACCTTTTCCTTGTCCATTGATAATAGCTGTTGATAACCACTATTTTAAACAGCACAATGAGTGAACCTCACTAGCAAATTCATAAATACATCTGTCTCCAGTCTCTAAAATTATGAGTCATAAAATTGAGTTGGCAAAGAAGACTGGTCTATTTCACTATTTGTTAATCCTTTCAGTCATAGACTCATGTATTATTACATATGAAGGCGGAGAAAATAAAAAGAAGGGAACAGAGAAGAGGCCTAATACCGAGGGCCTTCTATGTAATTTTTTGTATGTATTAGCAGCTCTAATTCTTGAAACTATTCAGTCAAATGCATATTATTATTGCCACTTTTACAGAGGAAGACAAAGGTATTTATAAATGGAGACATACAACTAAGATGATGAGACATGTTTTCCCCTCTATGGAGAAGTAAGGACAAGTTTTGCTAATTGGATAACTGATCACATTTTAATTATTTTCAAGGCAAACAAGAGTCTATTCTTGATAGCATGGAGGGAAGCCACATTCCTTTGTATCCTTGTCTTTTTCCTTTCATCGTTTAATTTTTTAAACCAATCTTTCACCTTGGAAAGGAAAAAAAGTTCTGTTCCTGTTGAAATAAATAACAAATCCGGGGGTTTAGCCACCTGATGGTCTTTGAAATGTCAGTTTCAAGGGAGAAAATTAGTGTTGGACAGCCTGGGACTAAATTTCAACTGTGCCTTTCTAAATTGTGCATGCAAATGGGCAATTAGACCTGCGATGGGTAATTGCATGCCTAAGTGAACCCTTCTACAAGTAGTTTAGAAGCAGTTTTGAAGGTTGAATTTGTAGAAGTCCTTAAATTTCCTCTCCTGTTGAAGAGACTTATGGAAGCTCATCCTTAACTCTAATAAGGGAATACCTCTCTATTCCAGCCACTTCCCACTGGAAGGAAAATAAAAGTAATTTGAGGAAATGAGAGTAGAATCATTAGTATTAGTAAGCCATTTATACATCCAGAAATAATACTGTTAGTACTTTGTACTTATCTTTCTCAACTTATTAATATATTCATGTCATATTTAATATTATAATATGCTTTTTCACATTTAATAATATATTCCATCATGCTTATTCTTCTGTAACCCTTTTATCATCCTTGTGTTTTCCATTTTAACATATTACAATGTATGGAGCTGGCATTCAAGTGTTTAATGTTAGGTTATTTCTTAACTTGCGGTATTATAAAATACATTATTACAAAAATACAGTGGTAAACATTAAAGCTCATTTATTTTTGTGTGATTCACTAATTCTTTCTTGAAATCACTTTCCCCTCATGCAATTCTGAATGGTATCATTCTTTTTGAATTTTTATTTTAATAGGTGAAAACACTCTCTTCCTTATTGTTTTCATTCATATTTTATGTTGTGGTCAACAGGTTGTAAAGGGCAGCTCAACATTTCTTTGAATGATCTTCCTGTCCTTTAAAGAGCCCTTTCCCTCATTTTTCTAGCAAGATCCACTAACTCCCTTTACAATTACTATGCCATGGAACGTAACAGAAAATACTAATCTTCCTCATTTTCAGCCAAATAAGGGTGATATAACATACATTCAATAATTTATTTAAGTATGTATGTTTTACTTCATGTATTCATATCAACTTAAATCACGAAACACAAATTAAATTTCCTTGGAAACTCAGGAAAAATCAAGTAGTAGTAGTCTTTGAATAAAGTATCTTCCTAACTTCATACCTTTCTTTCTTCTTTCATTCCATATTCTTCAATAGATATATTCATATATCCTCTTGTGTAGGATGTATGCTTCAATATTCTCAGTGAAATAACTACACATATTTAGTTTATAGTAGTTTTAATATCAGTGATGAAAACTATAACATTAATTTCACAAAGCACTGAGGTAACAGGCTAGATGATATGAGTGTCACAGGAAAGTCTCTTAATACATGAGAGCTTAACACAATATGGATACAATGAGTTAATATTCCCCATGTTTAGAAAAAAGACTAATCTATATATGTTGAAAGATATTTAAACTGACTAAAATTCACGAGCACATGAAAAATTAAAAAAATTAAGATAATTTTAATATTGAAATTAATAGGATAAAAACAACTATTTTATGAGAATTCCAGGGGAAAAAAATTGGCCTATTATGATGATTTTGGTAGTGGTAGCAGGGATCAAAGGTCATCAACTCTGGAATTTTAAATGAAAATGATTTTTTCATGATACAATAATCCTGTCCATATGTATTAATGTTTTATAGACCACTAGAGCATTATGTGCCTTGAGAAGGGCTATATTGATAGTGAATTAGTTTACCTCATTGATGGAGAATTAATGAGTATTGGCAAGATACTCCTTCAATTGAGTTATTCTATTACACAAAATGCTTTGTAAGTGTTTTGTCAGATTGTTGGGTTGCTTATTTGTTTTCTTTTGATTTTTACCTTTTTAAAGAGTTTTGTATTTACCATTGGCATAACTCATTTAACTAATAGAATATGAATATGCACCTTAAAAACCAACTGCTACTGATTTTGAAAAAATACATTTAAAAAATGTACTCTCAGGTTGTTTATGTAAAATCCAGTCTTTTCATCAAGCCACTATTTATTCTTATTTTATTATTTTTGCAATCACTTTTAATTAGCCTTTTCCATGTGGAAGAACAGTATGTTACAAAAGTGTACAGTGTTCTTTAAGTAGAAGTAGTAAGTATCCCGTATCATCCTCTCTTTCTTTCTGAATTGCCACCAGCTATACAAGAATTATTTCAACTTTTTACTTTTGCCAAGTTCAGTCATACTTCAGGGACTTTTACCCACCCTTCCTTCTGCCACTATTCTTCTCTAGGCTTTTTTTTTTAACTTATAATTTCTCCAGAAGTCACTAATATCCTATGCTAAGTTTGGTTTTCTACTTTTCAACTTTCGTAAGTGCTATTTCTTCTCTACTATAGCATTTAACATTCTATATTACTCACTGATGCACTGTGAGATTCCTAAAAACAAGGGTAATATCTCTCTTGTTTTTGCTTGCATGTTCAATATGAGAAACTGTCTGGCAGAAAGAAACAAATATCATATCTGTTTTCTGAGAAACCTATATGCAGGTCAAGAAACAACGAGAACTGAGCATGGAACAACACTCTGATTCAGAATTAGGAAAGGAGTGTAACAAGGCTGCATATTGTCACCCTGCTTATTTAACTTAATATGCAGAGTACATCATAAGAAATGCTAGGCTAGATGAATCACAAGCTGGAATCAGGATTGCCAGGAGAAATATCAACATCCTCAGATATGCAAATGATACCAGTCTAATGGCAGAAAGTGAAGAGGAACTAAAGAGCCTTCTGATGAGGGTGAAAAAGAATGGAAAAGCTGGCTTAAAACTTAACAATCATAAAACGAAGATCAAGGTATCCAGTGCCATCATTTTATGGCAAATAGAAGAGGAAAAATTGGGAGCAGTGACACATTTTATTTTCTTGGGTCCAAAAATCATGACAGATGGTGATTGCAGCTATGAAATTAAAGATGTTCACTCCTTGGAAGGAAAGCTATGACAAACCTAGAGAGCATATTAAAAAGCAGAGATGTCACTTTGCTGACAAACATTCATATAGTCAAAGCTATGATTCTTCCAGTAGTCATGTACAGATGTGAGAGTTAGACCATGAAGAAGGCTGAGTGCTGAAGAATTGAAGTTTTTCAATTGCGGTACTGGAGAAGGCTCTTGAGAGTCCCTTGGACTGCCGGGAAGTCAAGCCAGTCAATTCTGAAGGAAATCAACCCTGAATATTCATTGGAAGGACTGATGCCAGAAGCTAAAGCTCCAATACTTTGGCCACCTGATGTGAAGAACCAACTCATTGGAAAAGACCCCAATGCTGGGAAAGATTGAGGACAGAAGAAGGGGGCTGCAGAGGATAATATGGTTGGATGGCATCACAGACTCAATGAACATGAAGTTGAGCAAACCTCGGGAGGTAGTGAATGACACAGAAGCCTGCCATGCCGTAGTCCATGGGGTCTCAAAGAGTTGAACACAACTTAGTGACTAAGCAACAGCAACACATGGATACTCAAGTGGGTGGAGGTAGTAGTGATATCAGAAAACAGAGCACATTTGGGAATCCTTAGGGAGTAGTGAAAAAATGTAAGCACAATCAGTTCTCATTATTTGCAGTGTTTTTATTTTGTTAAGTTGCCGCACACACGAAATTAGTGAATACTGAATCATTGCTCCTAGGAGAAATACAAGTTTAGGTTCCTATGAGTGTCTGGTCACCACATATTTGTCCACTGATTAATACATAACTTTATATTATGTGTGTCTCTGTTTAAAGGCACTATATTGAGCACATATCATTGACTCATTAACATCAAGCTTATGGCCAACAAGAGTTCAATGGATTCCTGAGTGAAACTGATCGACCACATGTATATTCTCCATGAGGTACATAACATCCTTATTATATTTAGGAGCATCAGAGAACAGTTCAGCACTATCCTTAAGGAGGGCATTTTAAATAGCAAAATCATTCACCAAAAGCACAATACAAAAAATGTGTTTCATGTTGTGTATGTACTAAATAGGCTGCAAAATGATCACTTGTTTCTAATATGAGAGCTGAAACAAGAAAGCAAAGAATTGCCTCATTCCAACTTGGCTGGCAACATGAACATCAGGCAGCTCATTTTTTTTCCCCCTTAGAACATGTACATGTCACTGAATGCCTGTGAAAATGTTATGAGTATTGATTTTGAAATTTCAAATTAATTTACAAATGTGGAATATGCAAATAATGAAGTTTGACTGTATTTGGTGCTAGTGAAAAGATATGGTTTATGTTATCCAAGAAGATAAAAAAAATCAGATAACTGTAAAACAAAGCAAACATAAAGATGAACAAAGAAAGTGCTGAAGGTGTTTGGAATAAGTGGGCATAACTCTAATCAGATGAGACTTCATAATGAAAGCAGCCTTTATGTATAGAAGGATAAACATAATTTTAAAAGAAGGATATAAAGTGAAAAAAAATTGAAAGAAGAGACATGGCTATAGGAAATAAGGGAATGGTTTAAAATGCTTAGAAAAGCCAGTTTAAAAATAATTGGAGTAGGCCATCAGGTGGCTAGACCAAAGCAATAATCAGTCATTTCAGATCAGTTGCTCAGTCGTATCTGACTCTTGGTGACCCCACGGACTGCAAGCATACCAGGCTTCCTTGTCCATCACCAACTCCTGGAGCTTGCTCAAACTCATGTCCATTGAGTTGGTGATGCCATCTGACCATCTCATCCTCTGTCGTCGCCTTCTCCTCCCGCCTTCAATCTTTCCCAGCATCAGGGTCTTTTCAAATGAGTCAGTTCTTTCTATCAAGTGGCCAAAGTATTGGAGTTTCAGCTTCAGCATCAGTCCTTCCAATGAATATTCTGGACTGATTTCCTTTAGGATGCACTGTGGATCTCCTTGCAGCCCAAGAAACTCTTTAAGAGTCTTCTCCAACACAACAGTTCAAAAGGATCAGTTTCTTTGATGCTCAGCTTTCTTTATGGTTGGTTCAGCACTAACATCCATACATGACTACTGGGAAAAAACATAGCTTTGACTAGATATACCTTTATCTGCAAAGTAATGTCTCTGCTTTTTAATATGCTGTCTAGCTTTGCAATAGCTTTTCTTCCAAGGAACACATGTCTTTTCATTTCATAGCTGCAGTCACTATCTGCAGTGATTTTGCAGCCCAAGAAAATAAAGTCTGTCACTGTTTCCATTCTTTACCATCTATTTGCCATGAAGTGATAAAATTGGTTGCCATGATCTACATTTTTTTTTAACATTGGGTTTTAAGCCAGCTTTTTCACTTCTTTTTTCATTTTAATCAAGAGGTTCTTTAGCTCCTCTTCTCTTTCTGCCATAAGGGTGGTATCATCTGCATATCTGATGTTATTAATATTTCTTCTGTCAGTATTGATTCCAGCTTGTACTTTATCCAGCCCAGCATTTTGCATGATGTTAAATAAATTTACATGTAAGTTAAATAAGCAGGATGGCAACATACAACCTTGATGTGTTCCTTTCTCAATTTTGAACAAGTCCTTTGTTCTATGTCCGATTCTAACTGTTGCTTATTCACCTGCATGCAGATTTCTCAGGAGGCAAGTAAGGTGGTCTGGTATTCCCATCTCTTTCAGAATTTTGCACAGTTTGTTGTGATCCACAGAGTCAAAGTCTTTAGCGTAGTCCATGTTCAAGCAGAAGTAGATGTTTTTCTGGAATTCTCTTGCTTTTTTGATGATCCAGTGGATGCTGGCAATTTGATCTCTGGTTTCTCTGCCTTTCCTAAACCCAGCTTGAACATCTGGAAGTTTTCAGTTCATGTACTGTTGAAACTTTGCTTGGAGAATTTTGAGAGTTGCTTTGTGAGCACGTGAGATGAGTGCAGTTGCGCAGTAGTTTGAATATTCTTTGGCATTGCCTTTCTTTGGGATTGGAATGAAAACTGACTTTTTCCATTCCTGTGACCATTGCCGAGTTTTCCAAATTTGCTTGCATATTGAATGCAGCACTTTCACAGCCTCATCTTTTAGAATTTGAAATAGCTCAGCTGGTACTCCATCACCTCTGCTAGCTTTGTTTGTAGTGATGCTTCCAAAGGCCCATTTGACTTCGCATTCCAGGATTTCTGCCTCTAGGTGAATGATCACACCATTGTGGCTATCTGGGTCATTAAGATCTATTTTGTATAGTTCATGATCTGAGCCACAAGTTAGCTCCCGATTTTGTTTTTGTTGACTGTATAGAGCTTCTCCATCTTCCACTGCAAAGAATATAATCAGTCTGATTTTGGTATTGACCGTCTGGTGATGTCCATGTGTACAGTTGGCTCTTGTGTTTTTGGAAGAGTGTGTTTGCTATGACTAGTGCTCTCTCTTGGCAAAATTGTTAGCCTTTGCCCTGCTTCATTTTGTTCTCCAGGGCCAACAAAATGTTACTCAAGGTATCTATTGACTTCCTACTTTTTCTTTCTAGTCCCTTATGATGAAAAGGACATGTATTTTGTTGTTGTAGTTCTATAAGATCTAGAATAGACATATGTATGGGCTTTTTTGTTGTTGTTATTTTGCTTTGATTGCTGAGAAAATGTCTAATATTTTGTAAAAGGTTGACACTGAAAAAGATGTATTGTAACCACTAAGAAGTTGTTGAATATCCTGTACTCTCTCTCACTTTCCCTCCTCTTTCTTTGCTGCCCAGAACCTCTCCTTCAAGCTTTAGTTCTCTTTTTTATGTATATCTGCATGTGAGAATTGTGCTGTGAAGAAAGCTGAATGCCGAAGAATTGCTGCTTTTGAACTGTGGTGTTGGAGAAGACTCTTGAGAGTCCCTTGGACTGCAAGGAGATCCAAAAAGTCCATCCTAAAGGAGATCAGTCCTGGATGTTCATTGGAAGGACTCATGTTGAAGCTGAAACTCCAATACTTTGGCCACCTGATGGGAAGAGCTGACTTACTGGGAAAGACCCTGATGCTGAGAAAGATTGAGGGCAGCAGGAGTAGGGGACGATGGAGGAGGAGATGGTTGGATGGCATCACCGACTCTGTGGACATGAGTTTAGGTAGACTCTGGGAGTTGGTGATGGACAGGGAGGCCTGGCGTGCTCTGATTCGTGGGGTTGCAAAGAGTGTTACATGACTGAATGACTGAACTGAATTGAACTGAACCTGATTATGATACTTCTTACAGCTAAGATCATCCAATGGTTTCTTAAAGCACATAGAGTGAAATGCAAACTCTTGCCTTGAATTAGAAATACCTAGGTATCTGGGCACCAATTTGACATTATCTGATACTATCCCCCTTTCTCTCTTCTCTCTGCTTGACCTCTCCCTGTTTCTTGAACATGCCAAACCTATTCCTTCTCTATCAGCTCTCCCTTAATTTCTTGTACTTGGCTAACTTCATCATGTTGTTCAGATCACAGATTAAATGTGATCTCCCCAGAGAGGCCTTTCTTTAACTCCCTAATAGAGCCAATTTTCTATTAAAGCCTTCTGTTTTAATCATCTAACTAGAATTCTCACCATCTGATGTTTTCTTATGTATTTGTTTATTTTCTGTCTTCTGCCCTCTCACTCATGCTCTGGGATAGGCTATGAGTTCCCCAAGGTTGGGAGTATCTCCACTGATTTCCAGTCTATTGCCAGTAATTAGAATAGTGCCTGACACATAGCAGATGCTTTACAATTACTTGTTAATAAATGAATTCATAAGAGATTAGAATGTATTGGGGGCTATCTGTCAACATTTAACATCAGGGAAATAATTAGAGAAAGTTGAGTTCAATTGACAAACAGTAGCATAAGGAAGTAACTTGGTGAAAAGAAAATAACACTGGGTTGATCTTTGAGATATGGAGGCTTTAATCTCCTGTCTGCCACTAACTTGCTGTTTGATCTTGGACAAGGGCAAGAGAGGCCTTTCAGAACTTGGAGTTAAAAAAACCAAGAATACTTATGGAAATGTATATATACCAAATCTTTTATATATTAGTATTATACTTTTATGGATAAAGAAACCAAGACTCTGTGAGATGAAGTAATCTATGATCATATGATCAGTATGTGGTGGGGCTGCAATTTGAAATCACCTGTGTCTCAAGGAAAGGTCTCTTCCAGCTCTACTAATCAGGAATCTTGAAATTTCATTTTTTTATGCTTCCACCGTAGGACAACTTTCCCTAAATCAGGTATCTTTTTTTTTTTTTTATCCAGCTTTTCTGATTTATAGATGGGAGGAAATAAAAATGCACACTGAGTGGAGATTCTGAATACAAGGGTTTGGGGGCTGCATACGCATTTTAACCAGTTTGTGTGTGTGCACATGCACATGCGTGTGTTCAGGAAATAAAAAAAAAAAAAAAGAGTACTGAGCAGAGGTAATATCTGCAGAATTGTCTTTTGCATTATCCCTAAGAATTTATGCTCTAAAAATCACATCATTTGTCTTCATCTAAGCTTTTTATTTTTTCAGTCTCCAACTGTTTTTTTGTGTTAAGTGCTTTCTAAATGATTTGCAAAGTTGATATTTAAGCAACTCTTACACTGCCTAATCACATAGTTCACTCTTTTGAAATGTCACTTTTTTTTCCACTTTCAGTATCTTTATTTAGATGTCAAATTGTGCTAGCATTGTCAATGTTAATTCAGCAACAAGCAGTGGTTATGTCATATATACATACCTATTTTATTCATTTGCAGTCTGATTCAATGAAAAGCTACTTCTCATTTATTTCACTTGCCTTCCCCTCCCCCCCTTTTTTCTTTTTGTTTATACTTTTAAATTTGAACATAAGTTTGATTTGCTTGAAATTTCAAAAAGTAAGGATGTTTGCTGGGTTAATGAGTTACTGTGACATTAACAAACACAGTTTTGGGCTGTGGATGAGTAATTGCTTAGTGATGCCCCTGCTTGACTGATTTTGTTCTTTTAAAGGAGGTGATATTCACTAGGAGAATCCAATAGATACTTATCACTTCAAGGAACTTTCAAAGAATGTGTGTACCTTCTCTGATGTCTTAATGTCTTAATGCCATAAATTACCTGCCTAGTAATGATAACAATGGTAACAAAGTAACCATAGCTAATTTTATGAGTACTGTTATTGTCCTCAGTTTACAGATGAGTAAGTGAAATTCCAAAAGGTGCAGAAACCTCAGCTAATATGAGGTTGACTCAAGGCTCTAGCAACAAAATTCGGGCTTTCTGACTAAAGGAATCTGAACTTTGAACCACTATGCTTTACATTTCCAGGACTTAATTGCACGTCTTGTCAGGCCTTGCTCTGGCCACTCCAATATTTTTCTTTCGTTCATTCAAGAAACATTTACTAGGCATCTAAAGCAAAGCAATAGAGATAGAAAAATAAGTAAAGCTATCTATTTTTATGTTGCTCAAAGGTTAGCAGAAATGGTAGTGAAAGATACACATGCAAATAAATGGATAGACAAGAAAGCTATAACTAGAGTTGGGCAGTTTCAGACATTGTTTCCAGAGTCTGTCCAGGTTTTGTGTGAAAGTGGAAGTCGCTCAGTTGTGTTCGACTCTTTGTGACCCCAGGGACTATATGTGTGCTGTGTGTTTAGTCGCTCAGTCATATCGGATTCCTTGTGACCCCGCAGGCTGTAGCCCACCAGGCTCCTCTGTCCATGGGATTTTCCCAGGACACAATACTGGAGTGGGTAGCTTTTCCCTTCTCTAGGGGATCTTCCTAACCTAGGGGTCGAACCCAAGTCTCCTTCATTGTAGACAAATTCTTTACCAAATGAGCTATCAGGGAAGCCAGGTTTTAGTCCATTAATTGAATTAATATGCCCTGACAAGGGGAAAAGGAGAACAATTATTGAGTGCTTATTCTGTGTTAAGTGTTGTGCTAAAACATTATATTTATTAAGGTAATGCAGGCATAATAAAAGGATGCCTGTTTCTTGCTCAGGGAAGGGGCTGTTGTTGGTAGGGCAGTTCTCCTCAAGCAATATTCAGGGACTTCAACTCTTGAGAACTTTGGGTCTCTGTTACTATTACTTTGTGATTCCCCAAATCTCCCTGGAGTCCTCTGTTTTGCCAGCAAAAAAAATGGGAATAGAGCAGGGAGGATTATATATGAGACACTTTTATGGACCACGTTTGAGAGGAACCTTGTGTTTCATTGGCTAGGACTTAGTTACATGAAAATGCCTAATTGTAATGGCAACTGGGAAATGTAGTCCAGCCATGAACCCAGATAAGATTATAAACAATCAAAAAATCAGAAGTATGGGTACCATGAAGCTACCTGTTTACTGTCAATAAAATTACCCTCTCTGAAAGAAAATCTAAAAAAGCTATACTTGTTAATTTTGTGATAACCAGTCTTTCATTAGGACTGTCTTCACAGAACATTCAGAACAAAAACAGAGAAAAGAGAATGCCCTTAGAAAGTATTTTAAAATGGCAATCAACTCCATAGTCTTCCAGTTAAAAAAGCTAGGGGTGTGTGTGTGTCTGTCTGTGTGTGTGTGTGTGTGTGTGTGTGTGTGTGTGAGAGAGAGAGAGAGAGAGAGATGGTAATTAATAAGGTCTGGATTCAAGTCCAGATCATTCTGTGCAAAGTTTATTTTCTTTTTTTTTTTTTTATCACACCAAGAAGATTCTATGAAAAGACTTAAAGAAAATAATTTTCAGCAGAAACATTATCAAGATGCCTTGCTATTTGGGTATTTAACCATTGTTTCTCACATTTCATTAGACCCTCCAATGAAATACACACAATTAAAAGTGGAGTACTCCAAGAATTTAGTGTGCAGCTGTCCCCAAGGACTCAAGCTAGAATGAGAAACTTAGATTTTCTGTAAATATATAATCCAAGGAACTTCAGATCGTTCTCATCCTCTCTATCTCCCTGCACGTCGATAGCCATTTTTCCTAAATCTCCTTACTTAAAACATGGGAGAAGTGAAGAAAATCTAATGTTATATTTTAAGTGAAAGCGAATATCAACTTGAACATTCAGAAGTATCTTGAACCTCCATAAGTTTTTTCTTTAGATATTCAAAGAGTCATAACTACAGAAGGGAGGGTTGGAACTGATAATCATTATAAATTCTGAATAACACCTTTCATATAAAGCATATATATAATAGAGCATTTATTAGAAATCAGTGATATAGCCATAAAACTCATGGTTAATCATGGGCTATTAAATTTCTGGGTTTTTTTGTTATTTGATAACAGAGTGTAGTATATTACTTTACTTGGCTCTATCCCTTATATATTTGTCAGGTAAGTGAACACTCCTCTGAGCTGAGATTAAAATGTGATAGGTATGGCTCCCCCTATTTCCTTGGTGGACCATGTCCTTCTTTGGTACAGCCACTATTCTGAAGCAGATTTGTCTCCCACCTTTATTACTGAGTTTCGTAAGATTCAGAGTGGTGAGTGGTGAGTACAGGAATAAATAGCTCCTGTTGTCAAGATATACTCTACAAATAGTAGTCTTATTTCTATCCTGCATGTGTGCATGTTTAGTCACATCAGTCATGTCTAAATCTTTGTGACCCCATGGACTGTAGCCTGCCAGTCTCCTCTGTCCATGGGATTTCTCAGGCAAGACTATTGGAATGGGTTGCTAATTCCTTTTGTAAGGAATCTTCCTGACTCAGGGATAGAACCTGTGTCTCCTACATTGCAGGCGGATTGTTTACCACTGAGCTACCTGAGAAGCCTGTATTATTATTATTTTTTTATTTATTTATTTTTTAGGTCCAAACACCTGCTTTATTTTTTTTTTTAATTTTCTTTACTTTATTGTGTTGGTTTTGCCATACAATGACATGAAACCGCCATGGGTTTACATATGCTCCCCCTCCAGAACCCCACTCCCTCCTTCCTCCTGATTCCCTCCCCCTGGGACATCTCGGTGCACCAGCCCCGAGCATCAATCCTGGGCTGGCGATTGATTTCACATATGATAATTAACAGGTTTCAATGCCATTTTCCCATATCATCCCACCCTTGCCCTCATCCACAAAGTCCACAAGCCTGTTCTATACATCTGCGTTCCTTTTGCTGTCTCGCATGCAGGGTTCTTGCTGCCATCTTTCTAAATTCCATATATATGCATTAGTATACTGTATTGTTGTTTTTCCTTCTGGCTTACTTCACTCTGGACAACAGGCTCCAGTTCCGTCCACCTAAATAGAACTGATTCAAATGAATTTTTTTTTAATGCTGAGTAATATTCCATTGTGTATATGTACCACAGCTTTCTTATCCATTCGTCAGTTGATGGGCATCTCGGTTGCTTCCATGTCCTGGCTGTTGTAAACAATGTGGCGATGAACATTGGGGTACACGTGTCTCTTTCAATTCTGGTTTCCTCGGGGTATATGCCCAGCAGTGGGATTGCTGGGTCATATGGCAGGTCTATTTGCAGTTTTTTAAGGAATCTCCACACTTTTCCATAGTGGCTGTACAAGTTTGCATTCCCACCAACAGTGTAAGAGGGTTCCCTTTTCTCCACATCCTCTCCAGCATTTATTGCTTGTAGATTTTTGGATGGCAGCCATTCTGACTGGTGTAAAGTGGTACCTCATTGTGGTTTTGATTTGCATTTCTCTGATAATGAGTGATGTTGAGCATCTTTTCATGTGTTTGTTAGCCATTTTTATGTCTTCTTTGGAGAAATGTCTGTTAAGTTCTTTGGCCCACTTTTTGATTGGGTCGTTTATTTTTCTAGAATGGAGCTGCAGGTGTTGCTTGTATATTTTTGAGATTAATTGTTTGTCCGTTGCTTCATTGGCTATTATTTTCTCCCATTCTGAAGGCTGTCTTTTCACCTTGCTTATAGTTTCCTTTGTTGTGCAGAAGCTTTTAATTTTAATTAGGTCCCATTTGTTTATTCATGCTTTTATTTCCAATATTCTGGGAGGTGGGTCATGTAGGATCCCGCTTTGGTTTATGTCGGAGAGTGTTTTGCCTATGTTATCCTCTAGGAGTTTTATAGTTTCTGGTCTTATGCTTAGATCTTTGATCCATTTTGAGTTTATCTTTGTGTATGGAGTTAGAAAGTGTTCTAGTTTCATTCTTTTACAAGTGGCTGTCCAGTTTTCCCAGCACCTCTTGTTAAAGAGATTGTCTTTTCTCCATTGTATATTCTTGCCTCCTTTGTCAAAGATAAGGTGTCCATGGATGCGTGGATTTATCTCTGGGCTTTCTATTTTGTTCCATTGATCTATATTTCTGTCTTTGTGCCAGTACCATACTGTCTTAATGACTGTGGATTTGTAGTATAGCCTAAAGTTAGGTAGGTTGATTCCTCCAGTTCCATTCTTCTTTCTCAAGATTGCTTTGGCTATACGAGGTTTTTTGTATTTCCATACAAATTGTGAAATTATTTGTTCTAATTCTCTGAAAAAGACCTCTGGTAGCTTGATAGGAATTGCATTGAATCTATAGATTGCTTTGGGTAGTATACTCATTTTCACTATATTGATTCTTCCAATCCACGAACACGGCACATTTCTCCATCTATTTGTGTCCTCTTTGATTTCTTTCATCAGTGTTTTATAGTTTTCTATATACAAATCTTTTGTTTCTTTAGGTAGGAATACTCCTAAGTATTTTATTCTTTTTGTTTCGATGGTGAATGGAATTGTTTCCTTAATTTTTCTTTCTGTTTTCTCGTTGTTAGTGTATAGGAATGCCAGGGATTTCTGTGTGTTGATTTTGTATCCTGACACTTTATTATATTCACTGATTAGCTCTAGTAATTTTCTAGTAGAGTCTTTAGGGTTTTCAATATAGAGGATCATGTCATCTGCAAACAGAGAGAGTTTTACTTCTTCTTTTCCAATCTGGATCCCTTTGATTTCTTTATCTGCTCTGATTGCTGTGGCCAAGACCTCCAAAACTATGTTGAATAGTAGTGGTTAGATTGGGCACCCTTGTCTTGTTCCTGACTTCAGGGGAAATGCTTTCAGTTTTTCACCATTGAGGATAATGTTTGCTGTGGGTTTGTCATATATAGCTTTTATTATGTTGAGGTATGTTCCTTCTATTCCTGCTTTTTGGAGGGTTTTTATCATAAATGGATGTTGAATTTTGTCAAAGGCTTTCTCTGCATCTATTGAGATAATCATGTGGTTTTTATTTTTCAATTTGTTAATGTGTTGTATTAGGTTGATTGATTTGCAAATATTGAAGAATCCTTGCATCCCTGGGATAAAGCCTACTTGATCATGATGTATGATCTTTTTAATGTGTTGTTGGATTCTATTTGCTAGAATTTTGTTAAGGATTTTTGCATCTAAGTTCATCAGTGATATTGGCCTGTAGTTTTCTTTTTTTGTGGCATCTTTGTCGGGTTTTAGAATTAGGGTGATGGTGGCCTCGTAGAATGAGTTTGGAAGTTTACCTTCCTCTGCAATTTTCTGGAAGAGTTTGAGTCGAATAGGTGTTAGCTCTTCTCTAAATTTTTGGTAGAATTCAGCTGTGAAGCCATCTGGTCCTGGGCTTTTGTTTTTTGGAAGATTTCTGATTATGGTTTCAATTTCCGTGCTTGTGATGGGTCTATTAATATTATCTATCTTTTCCTCGTTTAGTCTTGGAAAGCTGTACTTTTCTAGGAATTTGTCCATTTCATCCAGGTTGTCCAGTTTATTTGCATATAGTTGCTGATAATAGTCTCTTATGATCCTTTGTATTTCTGTGTTTTCTGTTGTGATCTCTCCATTTTCATTTCTAATTCTCTTGATTTGGTTCTTCTCCCTTTGTTTCTTGACGAGTCTGGCTAATGGTTTGTCAATTTTATTTATCTTCTCAAAGAACCAGCTTTTGGCTTGGTTGATTTTTGCTATGGTCTCTTTTGTTTCCTTTGCATTTATTTCTGCCCTGATCTTTAAGATTTCTTTCCTTCTACTAGCCCTGGGCTTCTGCATTTCCTCCTTTTCTAGTTGCTTTAGGTGAAAAGTAAGGTTATTTATTTGACTTTTTTCTTGTTTCCTGAGGTGAGCTTATATTGTTATGAACTTTCCCCTTAGCACTGCTTTTACTGTGTCCCATAGGTTTTGGGATGTTGTGTTTTCATTTTCATTTATTTCTATGCATAATTTTATTTCTTTTTTGATTTCTTCTGTGATTTGTTGGTTATTCAGCAGTGTGTTGTTGAGCCTCCGTATGTTGGAATTTTTGAGTGGTTTTCTCCTGTAATTGATATCTAATCTCACTGCATTGTGGTCAGAAAAGATGCTTGGGATGATTTCAATATTTTTGAATATACCAAGGCTAGATTTATGGCCCAGGATGTGATCTATTCTGGAGAAGGTCCCGTGTATGCTTGAGAAAAAGGTGAAATTCATTGTTTTGGGGTGGAATGTCCTATAGATATCAATTAAGTCTAACTGTCTATTGTATCATTTAAAGTTTGAATTTCCTTGTTACTTTTCTGTTTAGTTGATCTATCTCCATTGGTGTGAGTGGTGTATTAAAGTCTCCCAGTATTATTGTGTTATTGTTAATTTCCCCTTTCATACTTGTTAGCATTTTCCTTACGTATTGTGGTGCTCCTATGTTGGGTGCATAAATATTTATAATTGTTATTTCTTCTTCTTGGATCGATCCTTTGATCATTATGTAATGTCCATCTTTATCTCTTTTCACCGCCTTTATTTTA
The DNA here is from genome assembly GCA_007570785.1 of Antilocapra americana. Lineage (NCBI taxonomy): Eukaryota > Metazoa > Chordata > Mammalia > Artiodactyla > Antilocapridae > Antilocapra > Antilocapra americana. The sequence goes on along the minus strand of ML661325.1, from coordinate 10,636,934 downwards.
AAGTCTACTTTATCTGATATGAGTATTGCCACTCCTGGTTTCTTTTGGTCTTTATTTGCATGGAATATCTTCTTCCAGCCTTTAACTTTCAGTCTATATGTGTCCCTAGGTTTGAGGTGGGTCTCTTGTAGACAACATATATAGGGGTCTTGTTTCTGTATCCAATCAGCCAATCTCCGTCTTTTGGTTGGGGCATTCAACCCATTTACATTTAAGGTAATTATTGATAAGTATGATCCTGTTGCCATTTACTTTATTGTTTTGGGTTCAAGATTATATACCCCATCCATGTTTCCTATCTAGGAAAGATCCTTTAGCATTCGTTGGAGGGCTGGTTTGGTGTTGCTGAATTCTCTCAGCTTCTGCTTGTCTGAAAAGCTTTTGATTTCTCCTTCAAATTTGAATCAGTTCTACTCAGATGGACGAAACTGGAGCCCATTATTCAGAGTGAAGTAAGTCAGAAGCAAAAACAACAATAATATATTAATGCATATATATGGAATTTAGAAAGACAGTAATGAGAACCCAGCATGCGAGACAGCAAAAGGAATGCAGATGTATAGAATAGACTTGTGGACTCTGTCGATGAGGGAAAGGGTGGGATGATATGGGAGAATGGCATTGAAACATGTTAATTACCATATGTCTAATCAATCCCCAGCCCAGGATTGATGCTCGGGGCTGGTGCAACGAGATTTCCTGGGGGGAGGGTGGAGGGAGGGGGTTCCTGGAGCGGGAGCATATGTATACTCATGGTGATATCATGTCATTGTATGGCAAAACTAATAAAAAAAAAAAGGAAAAAAACAAGGAAAAAAAAATTGAATGAGATCCTTGCTGGGTACAGTAATCGGGGTTGTAGATTATTTTCTTTCATGACTTTAAGTATGTTCTGCCATTCCCTTCTGGCCTGAAGCGTTTCTCTTGAGAGATCAGCTGTTATCCTTTTGGGATTCCCCTTGTGAGTTGTTTGTTGTTTTTCCCTTGCTGCTTTTAATATTTGCTCTTTGAGTTTGATATTTGTTAATTTGATTAATATGTGTCTTGGGGTGTTCTGCTTGGGGTTCATCCTATTTGGGACTCTCTGGGTTTCTTGAACTTGAGTGATTATTTCCTTTCCCAATTTAGGGAAGTTTTCAACAATTATCTCCTCAAGAATTTTCTGATGGTCTTTCGTTTTGTCTTCTTCTTCTGGGACTCCTATGATTCGAATATTGGTGCATTTAACATTGTCCCAGAAGTCTCTGAGATTGTCCTCATTTCTTTTAATTCTTTTTTCATTTTTCCTTTCTGTTTCGTTTATTTCTGCCATTCTGTCTTCTACCTCATTTATCCTGTCTTCTGTCTCTGTTATTCTACTGTTGGTTCCCTCCAGGGTGTTTTTGATCTCATTTATTGCATTATTCATTGTACTTTGACTCTTTTTCATTTTTTCTAAGTCCTTGTTAAAGCTTACCTGCATCTTCTCAATCCTTGCCTGCAGGTTATTGAAATGCAACTCCAATTTATTTTCCAGATTTTGGATCATTTTCACTGTCATTATTCGGAATTCTTTATCAGGTAGATATCCTATCTCCTCCTCTTTTGTTTGGTCTGGAGGACATTTATCCTGTTCCTTTACATGCTGGGTATTTCTCTGCCTTTTCATCTTGTTTATCTTGCTGTGTTGTCACTTTATTGTGGGGGTTCCTCACTATGGGAGGGGTTGGATGTGTGGTTTGTCAAAGTTTCGTGGTTGGGAAAGCTTGTGTGGTGTTCTGGTGGGTGGATATGGGTTTCCTCACTCTTAACGAGCAATGAAGTGTTCAGTAACGAGTTTTGAGATGTCGGTGGGCTTGGTGTGATCTTGAGCAACCTGTGTATTGAAGCTCCAGGCTATGTTCCTGTGTTGCTGGAGAACTTGCTTGGTATATCTTACTCTGGAGCTTGTTGGCCCTTGCGGGGTGCTTGGTTTCAGTTTATGTATGGAGGAGTTTGATGAGCTCCTATCGATTAATTAACTCCTGGATCCAGAAGTTCTCTAGAATTCTCAGGATCTGGGCTTAGTCTCCTGTCTTCCAGTAGTCTCAGGACTCCTTCATCTATGCAGTAATGATGGTAAAACATCTAGTTTAATGATGAGAAGTTTCTCCACAGTGAGGGACACCCAGACAGGTACACAGAGTTACGTGGCATGGACCAGAAAGAGAAGAGAGGAATCAGATGGTGAGAGAGTGAAGTGGCCAGTGATCACTTCCCTGTGTGCTCTCCACAGCCTGGATCCCTCGTAGATGTTCACAGAGTTATACCAAAAGGAGAAGAGGGAGGAAGGAGACAGAAGTGACCAGAGAGAGCAAAGAGGGAGTCACATGGACAGAGACAGATCCAGCCATTGCTCAGTTATCTCAGTGTTCTTCACCACTCGTAACACTCAAACAGATTCCCAGAGTTGGGTAGAGAAGATAAGGGGGAGGGGGATGATAGAGGTGTTTGGTTGGTGGGGGGGAAGGAGAGTCAACAATGGGGAGAGATCAGTCAAGCCAGTGATCTCACTCCCTAGTAACAATGGGTACTGAAGCTTGGATTCTTAAAGATACAAAGTTGATACCAAATACTAATAAGCAAAGATTAAAAATCTAGAGTAAAGATTGGATTCTCAAAAATACTTTTACAAAAAAAAAGGTAGAAAAATAAAGAATAAAATAAAATAAGAAATAAACCGACAACAACAAAAAATTCAATTAAAAATAAAGGGAAAAAGAGGAGATATAAAAGGAAAGAAAAGGAAGAAAATGGAGAATAAAATAAGGGAGAGATTAAAAAAAGGAAAATAAAAATAAAGAAAAAATAACGGGATTATAGGGGACTTAAAAAGTCTAAAAATAAAAATAAAAAATAAAAAGTAGTATAAAAAAGTTTTTAAAAAATTTAAAAGATGGTCCTAGTAAAATTATATTTAGGGCTTTCTCTGGTTCTGTTGCATACAGTGAGGGGTCAGTTCATTTTCGGATAGTTCCTTGGTCCCGCTTGTACTTCACACGGCCTATAGACTCCTTTCTATGCAGTCTGTGCCAACTGCAGGGCTTTAATCTGTTGCTCCTGTCGGTTCCAAAGCAGTTCCCTCTGCTTATTTTAGCGTCTTCTGTTTGCTGGTCTTTTCAGTGTCTATTCAGCGCTCTGGGGTTTGTCCCCCGCTCCTGGCGAGTGCGCTTTCCCCGCCCCCTCTTCTCAGGCTCTTGGTTGCCGGCCTGGTGCGGTTGGGGGCTGCGCCTTCTCCCCTCTCCCAGCCCAGCCGCTCGGTTTTCTCGGCGTGCAGCTGGGCACGCCTTCTCAGGTGTGTGGAGCGCCGATTGCTGGCGGCGTCCATCCAGAGTCCCCAGAAGTCTTGGTTAGCACCTGATTCTGCCCGCGGTTTGGCAGCAGAAGCCCTGCCGGGGCCGTGTTGTGCCTGCCACTCTCCGGCGGGGGCTGGGCTGGTCCTCAGCCGCAGCCACCCAGCTCCGCCCCGCCGTCTCTCTCGCAGTGGACTGACTCCTCCCTGCCCTTTGTTCTGTGTGTGGGCCTGGGGGGGGGGGGCTCTTCCCCAGCGGTCTTGTTTGCTGTCTCTGGTTAGCTCCCTCAGGCTGCCCCAGGCATTTAGTCCCAGTCCTCTCCCAAAGCCCGAGGCCCACCCCCTCCCTGAGCAGTCCCCTGCTGGCTAGTGGGGGATGGGGCGCCTGGGCCACCGCTCCGCTGGGAGTTACAGTTAGAGACGCGATCTTGGGGGCTTAATTATTTATCTGTTTTTACTCCTGGTTATGTTGCCCTCTGAGATTCGCCACAGATCCACTGGGGAGAATGTTTCCTGGTATTCGGAAACCTCTCTTTTGAGACTCCCTTCCCGGGATGGATCTCCCTCCCTAACTCTTTGCCTCTCTTTTTACTTTTTTTTTTTGTCCTACCTTTTTTCGTCAGCAATGGGCTGTCTTTCCAGATGCCTGATGTCCTCTGCCAGCATTCAAATGTTGTTTTATGGAGTTTGCTCGGTTTTTAAATGTTCTTTTGGTGTATTTATTGGGGAGAGAGTGGACTCCCCATCCTATTCCTCCACCATCTTAGTCCCCCCCCCCCGTATTAATATATATTTAAGAAGTTTGTTTTTTATGATCCAATGAAATACCATAATTTTCCTCCAAACTCCATCCCTGTTCTCTTCACGTAGCTCCCTTCAATTTTATGTATTTTTCTGAAATGATCTTGTCAAGTGAATATAGCCTTTGTTTTTTATTTGTGTGTTTGTTTGTTTTAAAGATGGGTTCACTCTACTTCAGGTATCAAGTGAAATTGAAGAGATCACTATTTTTTATTTACTTTCTGGGGGCAAGATTCAGTAGGTTATTACTTCTGTTTCATAATGTAAGCCACTCAGTATGAAAACTAGTGAATATCTCTCCAGATTTTCCTGTTAGTTTCAGTTTTCTGTATTATTATAAACGTTTTTCCTCTGCAAATTTATAGATTAGTAATTTGATGTGAAAGGATGTTACAAGTTCTCTTTCTTAGGCATGATTTAAACCTGTGTTGTTCATGGTTGCTAAATGAGTAAATTAATAAATACGTGGACGAATGAGTAAATAAAGTAACTAGAACCACGAGGGAAGAAGATAGTGACAACCCACTCCAGTACTCTTGCCTGGAAAATCCCATGGACAGGGGAACCTGGTAGGCTGCTGTCCATGGGGTCACTAGGAGTTGGATGTGACTGAGCAATTTCACTTTCACTTTTCACTTTCATGCACTGGAGAAGGAAATGGCAACCCACTCTAGTATTCTTGCCTGGAGAATCTCAGGGGAGCCTGCTGGGCTGCCATCTATGGGGTCGCGCAGAGTCGGACACAACTGAAGTGAGAGCAGCCGCAGCAGCAGAACCGCCAGGGGGAAAAGAAAAAAGAAGAAAAAGGAAAAAAAAAAAAAACAACCCTAAAGAACCTCACCTCACTTGGTGATGACACTGAGGAGAGGGCTGATTCTGTGTGTACTAACTGAGCAAATTACTGCAATTCTCCAATAGGCTTAGAAAGACAGGCTCATTCCTGAGTAGAATAATAATATAAATGCCAACATCTTCCAGAATAAAAGACGCTACCACAGTTTCTATTGTAAACACATTGTTTACCTCAAAATACTCCTGTTGATAGCTTGGCATTGGAAATAATCATTGCATAACAGTGCTCCCACACTGCAAGGGAATGAATATGAAAAATGAATATTTCACAAATGATAAACATAAATGTAGGCAGCACTTAATTTTTTAATTAAAAAGCCCTTTTCATTTTTGAATTCAAACCTCTTGCAGATTGCTTAGAGATACTCTCCTTGCTGGAAAGCAAGACCAAAAATTTACCAAGTAGCATTATCAGTTCAGTAGCAGTTATAAAAAGAACAAAGGCAGTGAGAGAATCCAGCTAGCTCCACAAGGACTGGAACATTTTAAAAACTAATAGAAGACAAAGGCAGTTTGTAGCAGATAAATGTAGCCTAATGATGGCTTTGATGAGCCTTTGTCTCTGAGCTTTTTGTGCACAGTAAAATATGAGGAATTAAGAAAAAAAAAAGCAAAATAGTCAAAGACTTATCTGTATGTGTACTAATGAGTGATGAGAACTAGAAATACAAAGGATGAATTTTAGCAGTTTTGATGGGCCTTTATCAGATACGTCTGTGTGGATTACAAAATATGAGACATGACAAAGGAGTGGAGGAAAAGGGAAGAGATAAGTTTGATGTGTGAAGAGTAATACATTAAACTTATTGTAAAGGGGATGTGAGTCAGCAGGGAGATGCCTCCCCTGTAGTTTTCACAAAAATAATCAGCAGTTGATTACCTGGCATGGATGTCCCAGTGGAATCTGTGCAGTGCTGAACATACCATAAAGCCCAGACCAAACTCTTCTGTGGAGAGGAATCCCAGTTATGGCTCCTCAGGGAAATAGTCAAGTAATTTACTCAACAAGAGTAAAGGGAATGCAGGCTGTCTGCACACACAGTCATTTTACTTGGTTTGACTAGATTGAATGGAGTCATCAGGCAAATTGGTATCCAATTCAGTTAGTTTTTCTTTCCAATATGACCAATTTTTAAACCAAAGTAACAATCATTTCAGTCAAACTACCTGTATGTGTGGACATATTCACATAAAAGTATATATTTTCTCTATAAAAGCACTAACTTGAATTAGAACACTGGCTGTTCCACTTGTTTGCTCTGTGTTTTTAAGCCACTTCATACTTGGGGCCCCACTGTCTTTAATTCTCAACTAAATATAACAATATCGATGGCATAAGAGTTTATCAAAATGGAAAGAAAAATGTATGTAGATGCATAATATTATGCTATTACATATAGTAGAATTGGGAAATAGTATTGAATTGTTCTGCACGGTAATGGGATAAAAATTTGAAATTGTTAGGTGAAAGAGGAAGAACTTTGGGGAAGAAAAGAAAACACCTGGCATTACCACAAAAGTACTCAGAAAATAATGCATCTCTTAAGGAGATATAAGGTGTTTGCTTGAGTGAGGGATGTGGTATGGTATAGAGTTTTCATGACCGATTACAATAGTTTATTAAAGATGCTGTAACAATGTCGCAAACTGGATGAACAGCCCAAATGTATAGATTTACAGTTCTAGAGAATAGAAGTCCTACAACAAACTGTCTTTAGACAAACTTTTTCTGAAAGTGCTGGAAAAGAATCTATTCTAGAATAATCTTCTAGTTTCTGATGGTTCCTTGGCTTGTGGAAGCACAATTTCAGTCTTGGCAAGGAGTCCTCCTTGTGTGTATGCCTGTGTTCAGATTTCCCCTTCATCTTATTTTTCCCCTTCATCTAAGGACACTAGTCATTTTGTCTAGTTAGTGTCCATTCAGTTCCAACATGACCTCATTTTAACTAAATATGTCCACAATGGCTCTATTTCCAAAGATGATCACATTCTGACATTAACTTATAAATTTTGGTGGACATAATTCAACTCATACTACTCACTAGTGCTTTATTGGTAGTGGATTTTTTTTTCTGGAAGAAATAAAAAATTCTCTGTTCTCCATGTTGATGGAGAAAAACAGATACTGCCCTGATGTGGAAGAAAAGGCCTTGAGGAAGTGCTAATATGTGGGTTATGAGTATGAAATGGATTCAGTGAGTCAATTATAGCAGTAAACAGTCATTGAGAAGCTACTTTGTACCAGGCATTGACAACTGCAAGAAGACTGGAACTGACCTTTGAGGATTTCAGGCTATAGTGATGGAGATTCCCTTAGAGTTAATGACAATGATAATGATAAGCTACAGGCCAAATGAGTGCCAAGCAAAGTCATTCACATATTCATTAGAAATTTATGAAGTAATAGTTTATCACCATAGGTATTTCATGTTAAGGCTATCATCCTTAAATCCTCATCCTTCTATTAAAAATTTAGAAATTTGGCAGAAAAACTCTATGCCTCCATGATAACCAAGTGGTGCAACTGGATGTGCTTTTAGGTCTATGTTACTTTCCCTTCTACCCCATTCCATTGTCAAGTCTCCTAACCACAAAGAATGAGAACACTGAAATATTGGTAATATTTGAGTGAAATTCATTTCAGTTTCTTAAAATAACCTTTAATTCTGGTGTCAGGATACAATTCCAATATGATACTTCACAGTGAATATCATAACTAATGATTTTGATGTATTTGTGAAAAGAAATTACATATATTTATGTATATTTATTATGCATATATATAGACATACACATTTATGTGGATGTGATAGTTGGACCATAAAGAAGGCTGAGCACCAAAGAATTGATGTTTTTGAATTGTGATGTTGCAGAAGACTCTTGAGAGTCCCTTGGACTGCAAGGAGATCCCACCAGTCCATCCTAAAGGAGATCAGTCCTGAGTATTCATTGGAAGGACTGGTGCTGAAGCTGAAGCTCCAATATTTTGGCCACCTGATGGAAGAACTCATTAAAAAAAGACCCTGATGCTGGTAAAGATTGAGGGCAGGAGGAAAAGGGGATGACAAGATGACAAGATAGTTGGATGGCATCACTGAGTCAATGGACATGGGTTTGAGCCAGCTCCCAAATATGATGAAGGACAGGGAAGCCTCACATGCTGCAGTCAATGGGTTTGCAAAGAGTCAGAAACAACTGAGCAACTGAACAACAACAGTATATTTATGTGTATATTTAGCTTTGGATTCATAGCAAGATTGAGATAAATGTGTACATTTACAAAATTTCCCATATTTGTTTGATTCCTACATATGCATAGTATCCATATTATCACCATCCTGCTCTAGAATGTACATTTTTTTACAGCTCTTGAACCTACAATGAAGTCTCATTAATACCCAGTCTATACTTGACATTACAGTTTACTCTTGGTGTTGTAAGTTCTATGGGTTTAGATAAATGTGTAATGACATGTACCCTCACTATGGTATATATTATAATGAATATAATGCTTCAAACTGCTTAAAAATCCTCTATTCTTGGCCTAGTCTTTCCTCTTTTTCACCCTACCAGCTCCTGACAACCATTGATCTTTGTACTGTTTCCATAGTTTTATCTTTCCAGAATGTCACATGCTTAGAATGATATAGTATGCAGCTTTTTCCCTTTTTTTTTCATTAGCTACTTTCATTTACTAATATGCCTATAAATTCCTTCATGTCTTAGTACTTCATGTTTTGGGCACTGGATAATATTCTGTTGTCTGAATGCACCACAGTCTATTTATCCATTCATAGCCAGGGGGAAATCTTGGTTGATTCCACATTTTTGGCAATTATGAATATAACTGCTATAAACATTCCTTCAAAGGTTTTTATGTGCACGTGAGTGTTCAACTCCTTTGGTTATGTACCAAGGAGTGTGATTATTTCTTGATCTTAGGGTAAGACTCTGTTTAGTTTTATAAGAAACTGTCAAACTGTATTCCAAAGTGGCTTATAATTTTGCATTAGCAACATCAGTGTATGAGATTTCCTGTTGTTCTGCATTGTCACTAGTATTTGGTGTTGTGAGTATCATGGAGTTTGACCATTCTAATAGATATGAAGTGGTATCTTATAGTTGGTGTTTAATTTGCATTTCCCTGGTGACATATAATGTGGAATGTCTTTTCATATACTTATTAGCTATATGTATATCTTTGGTGAGTAGTCTGTTAAAATATTTGGACTAATTTTTTAATCAGATTGTTTCATTATTGAGTTTTATGAGTTATTTGTATACTTTGAAAGCAATCTTTTATCAAATGAGTCTTTTGCAAATATTTTGTCCCTGATGGTGGCTTATCTTTTCATTCTCTTGGCATTGTCTTTCACGGGAGAGACATTTTTCTTTAATAAATTCTAGCTTATTATTTCTTCAGTGAATCTTATCTTCAGTGTTGCATTTAAAATGACCTCACTATGTTCAAGGTTTTATAGGTTTTTCTCCTCTATCATCTTCTGAGTGCTTTACAGGTTTGCATTTTTATTTTAAGTCTATGATCCATTCTGAGTTAATTTTAAGATGAGGATAAAGTCTATGTCCAGGTACATTTTTTTAAACATGTGAATGTCAAGTTGCTCCAGCACCATCTGTTGAAAAAATTATCTTTCCTGCATTGTATTACCTTCTTTCTCTTGTCAAATATCAGGTGATCATATTTATTCAGGCAGGGGAAAGAATCCAGGGTCTATCTCTGGACTCTGTTCTGTTCCTTTATTTGTCTACTCTTTGTTGTTGTTCACTCACCAAGTTGTGTCCAAGTCTTTGCAACCCCATGGACAGCAGCATGCCAGGCTTTCCTGTCCCTCAGCGTCTTCTGGAGTTTGCCCAAGTTTATGTTTGCTGAACTGATGATGCCATCCAACCATTTCATCCTCTGTCTCCCTCTTGTTCTGCCATCAGTCTTTCCCAGCATCAGGGGCTTTTCCAATGAGTCAACTGTTTACCTCAGGTGGCCAAAGTATTGGAGCCTCAGCACCAGTCCTTCCAAAAAGTAGTCAGGATTGATTTCTTTTAAGACTGACTGGTTTGATCTCCTTGCTTTTTAAAGGACTCTCGAGAGTCTTCTCCAGCACCACAGTTTGAAAGCATCAGTGTTTTAGCACTCTGCCTTCTTTAGTGCTCAGCTCTTACATCCACACTTGATGACTGGAAAGACCATAGCCTTGACTATATGGAACTTTGTCAGTAAAGTGATGCCTTTGCTTTTTAACACACTGTCTAGGTTTGTCATAGCTTTCCTGCCAATAAGGAATTGTCTTCTAATGTCATGGCTGCAGTCACCATCCAGAGTGATTTTAGAGCCTCCCAAAAGAAATCTGTCACTGCTTCCACCTTTTCCCTTCTATTTGCCAAGAAGTGATGGGACCTGATGCCATGACCTTAGATTGTTTTTTAATATTGAATTTTCAGTTGTTTTTTTCTCTCTCCTCCTTCACCCTTATCAAGAGACTCTTTAGTTCCTCTTTACTTTCTGCCATTAGAGTAGTGTTATCCACATGCCCAAGATCCCAATACCAAATTGTCTTGACTACTCTAGCTTATATAATAAGTCTTAAAGTTGAATAGTGATAGTCCTCCAACTTTATTCTTCTCCTTCAATATTGTTTTGGTTATTCTGGATCTTTTGCCACTCCATGTAAACTCAGAATCAATTTGATGATAGCTACAAAATAATTTGCTGGAACTTTGATTGGGATTACACTGAAAATATAGATCAAAGTAGAAAAAAACTGACATCTGACAACTTGAGTCTTTTTTATTTTATCCATGCATAAAGAATATATTGATTTTTTAGTTATTTTTTCATTCATCAGGCTTTTGTAGTTTCCTCATATAGATCTTGTACATATTTTGTTAGATTTATACTTATTTTTTAATTTTGGGAGGAGCTAATGTAAATGATACTGTATTTTAAACTAAATTCCCATTGTTCATATCTGGTATATATAATAATGATTGACTTTTGTTCATTGAGGTATTTTATACTCTTCTTGTGATCATTTGCTGTTTTTTTTTGTGTGTGTGTGTGTGTGTGTGAGAGAGAGAGAACTCCATCAGATTTTTACATGACAACCATATCATTCATGAGAAAAGATGGATTTATTTCTTTTTTCCAGCCTATATACACTTTATTTCCTTTACTAATCTTGTTGTATTAGATAATACTTCTATTTCAGTGTTAAAAAGTAGTAGTGAGAGGAGACATATTGTCTTGTTCCTGATCTTAGTGTGAAACAGGATCTTAGTGGGAAACCTGATGTTAGTGGGAAACTGTTAAATGTGATCTAATTATAGGCTTCTATGGATATGCTTTATGAAGCTCTAGAACGTCATCTCTATTCCAATTTTACTGAGAGTTTTTATCATGAATGAGTGTTGGATCTTTTAAAAAATATTTTGCATATATTGATATAATTATATGATTTTTCATTTTTGGCTTGTTGATGTGAAAAATTACATTAGTTGATCTTCAAATATTGGACCTGCCTTGTGGACCTGGGCTTCCCTGATAGCTCAGCTAGTAAAGAATTCACCTGCAGTGCAGGAGACCCTGGTTCGATTCCTAGGTTGGTAAGTTCCCCTGGAGAAGGGATAGGCTATGTATTCAATATTCATGGGCTTCCCTGGTGGTTCAGATGGTAAAGAATCCACCTGCAATTTAGCAGATCTGGGTTCGATCTCTGGGTTGGCAAGATCTCCTGGAAGAGGGTTTGCCAATCCACCCCAGTATTCTTGCCTGGTGGATTCCCTTGGACAGAGTAGCCTGGTGGGCAATAGTCCATGGAGGTTGCAAAGAGTTGGACATGACTGAGCAACTAAACACAGTACAGAACTTGGCATACCTGGGATAAATCCTGCACAGTTGTGACATGCAATTATTTTAATCTATTGTTGAAATGAATTTGCTGTTGTTTTGTTGAAGATTTCTATGTCTATATTCATGAAAGGTATAGACCTGTAGATCTTGTTTCTGGTGATGTTTCTGTCTGGTTTTATCTGTAGGGTAATGGTTGCTTCACAGAGTGAGTTAGGGAGTATCCCCTCTGCTTCTGTGCCCTGAAGGAGATTGTCCAGAATTGGAATTTCTTCTATAATATTAATACTTGATAGAATTCACCAGTGAACCTACCTAGTTCTGGTGCTGTTTTAGATATTTATTAATTATTAATTAAATTTCTCATATAAATATAGACCTATTCAGGTTTCTGTTCCTTCATGTGTAAGCTATGGAAAATTATGTCTTTCAAAAAATAGGTCCATTTAAGCTAAGTTATCAATTTTATGGGCATAGAATTATTCATAGTATTCCTTTATTATCTTTTTCATATTCATTATACTTACAGTAATGTCCCATCTTTCATTTCTGATATTAGTAATTTGTGTCTTCTCTCCATTTCTCACTCTCTCTCTTTAAGTTAGCCTGACTTGAGAATGATCAATTTGATTGATTCTTTCAAGGAACCAGCCCTTGGATTTGTTGATTTTCTCTACTGATTTCCTGTTTACAATTTCATTGACCTCTACTCAAATTTTTGCATTTCTTTTCTTCTTAATTTCAGCTTAATTTGGTATTCTTTTCCTAGTTTCCTAAGATGGAAACATATTTATTGCAATTTTTTTCTTTTCTAATGTATGGATTCAACTATAAATTTCCCTCCAAACACTGCTTTTATTGTATCCTACAAATTTTGATAAACTGTATATTCGTTTTTGTTAAGTTAAAAATGGTTTTCAATTTCTCTTAATATTTCTCCTTTGACTAATTGGTTGTTTAAAGTGTGTTGTTTAATCTCCATGCATTTTAGAATTTCCTAGTTATCTTTCTGTTATTTATTTCTAGTTAAATTTTATTGTAGTCTGACAGTAGATATAGTATGCTTTCTGTTCTTTTAAATTTGCCGAGGTTTGCTTTATGATTCAGAATAAAGTGTTTATTGGTGAATATTCCATATAAGCTGGAGGAAATACATCTTTTGCTCTGTTGCTGCACTATGTATAGATGTCAACTACATCCAGTCATTTGATGGTGCTGTTTGATTCAATGGTGCCCCTTTGGATAAATAGATCTGTCTATGAGCATTGAAATCTCCCAACTATATTGTGAATCGACTTATTCCTCCTTGCAAATTTATTAGTTTTTGCTTCATGTAGTTGTGCTCTATTTTCAGGTGTATGCACATTAAGAATAATTTATTCTTGAAGAATTCCCTCTTTATTATTATGTAGTGGCCTCCTTTATCATGAGTAACTTGCTTTAGGGTTGGCTCTGTCTGAAATTAACATAGCTCTCCCTACTTCCTTTTGGTTAAGGCTAGCATGCTATATATTTTCTCCATCAATTTGCTTTTCATATAAATATGTCTATATAGTTAAAAAGGATTTCTTATAGACAATATATAATTAGGTCTTATTTTTTGTTACACCTTATCTTTATTTTTTAATTGACATACTTAGATCTTTAACATTTAAAGTGATTTCTGATATAGTTGGATTAACAGTTACCATATTTGTTACTTGTCCTTATTTGTTTCTGTTTTTTCACTTCCACTCTTTTTCTGCCTATCATGATTCTAACTGAGCATTTTGAATGGCTTCATTTCCTCTCCTTTCTTAGCATAGCCACTACAATTTTTTTTAACTTTTATTAGTGGATGTCCTAGAGTTTGCAATATACATTTATAACTGTTCTAAGTCCATGTTCAAATAACTGATTTTCTTTGTACAATTCCAGTAGTTTAGCAAAAAATTTCCAATGCCCATTGGATTTAAAAAAAGAAAAAAGACAAAAAGCAAAACTTGATGTTGAATTTATTGACGAGGGAAATAGAAAATTTCAGTCTACCGGCAACACCCCTTCACCAAGGTAACACATGTTAATCTATTGACCTTAGTTTCCTCAGAGGGAGAAACTGAAAGGTTATGAGTTAAGTGTCTGGCTTACTCAGCTCTTCAGGACACTGCTGAAAAGGCTTACTTCTTTCTCACCCCATCCAGAATATGCAGTGTGTTATACAACTGAGGGGCAGTGAAGGACCCACAGAACAGCAACAAGGGCTCTGAGGTTATTACAAGAATGTGAATCTTACTGACTGCCTTATGTATTGTCAGGAAAACGACCCACAAGATTCTGGGGACTCTTCATCTGAATATTCTCACAGTGGCCACAGACACCACCATGCTCGGTTGCCCCCCTCCCCAACACACACAGGGGAGGAGTGTTGGGTGCTGCCCTGTGACTGCAGCACTCCAGGCTTCTCTGTTCATCACCAATTCCTAGAGCCTACTCGAACTTACGTTCATCGAGTGGGTGATGCCATTCAACCATCTGATTCTCTGTCGTCCCCTTCTTCTCCTGCCTTCAATCTTTCCCAGCATCAGGGTCTTTGCTAGTGAGTCAGTTCTTTGCCTCAGGTGGTCAAAGGATTGGGGTTCCAGCTTCCGCCTCAGTCCTTCCAATGAATATTCAGGACTAATTTCCTTTAGAATTGGCTGGTTTTGTCTCCTTGCAGTTCAAGATACTCATGTCTTCTCCAACACCCCAATTCAAAAGCATCAGTTCTTTGGCACTCAGCTTTCTTTATGGTCCAACTCTTACATTCATACATGACTGCTGGATAAACCATAACTTTGACAGTATGGACCTTTGTTGGCAAAGTAATGTCTCTGCTTTTTAATATGCTCCCTAGGTTTGCCATAGCCTTATTCCAAGGAGCAAGTGTCTTTTAATTTCACGGCTGCAGTCACCATCTGCAGTGATTTTGGAGTCCAAGAAAATATAGTCTGTCACTGTTTCCATTGTTTCCCCATCTGTTTCCCATGACGTAATGGAACTGGCTGCCATGATCTTCATTTTTTGAATGTTGAGTTTTAAGGCTGCTTTTTCACTCTCCTCTTTCACTTCCATCAAGAAGCTCTTTAGTTCCTCTTCACTTTCTGCAGTAAGGGTGGCATCTTATATGAACTTATTGATATTTCTTCTTGCAATCTTGATTCCAGCTCGTGTTCATCCAGCCCAGCATTTTGCATGATGTACTCTGCATATAAGTTAAATAAGCAGAATGGATACTCCTTTCCCAGTTTGGGACCAGTCTGTTGTTCCATGTCTGGTTCTAATTGTTGCTTCTTGACCTGCATACAGATTTTTCAGAAGGTAAGTAAGGTGGTCTGGTATTCCCATCTCTTTAAGAATTTTCCACAGTTTTTTTGTGATCCACACAGTCAAAAGCTTTGGTTTAGTCAATAAAGTGGAAGCAGAAGTAGATAGACCCAAATGGGCAAATTTAATTCAGATGACCATCAACTCCATAACCAGATCCCAGTGTACACACCTATAGGCAGTGTGAGGTTTTTTTTTTTTTTTCCTTATTGATTAGTGAGCATGACTCAGAAAACTCACTCAAGTCTGCAGGACTAGGACAAAGCAAGAAAACTTGAGCATTTACCACTACCCAAGGGAAAATAGGACATTACCAGCACCTGGCCTGGTTTTGCAGCATCAAGAGAAAGCATAAAATCTTAAGAACTACCTCCCAAAATGGAACAAGAAGTATGGAGCAAGTGTGTCCATAGAAAAGTTCTGAGAAAGCCTTAGACTCCATAACAGGGGTGACAGAAGAACTTTCTCCTAAATTTAGCTAGTAAAGACTAGAAGATGTGGCTCCTTATTTAAATGTGAAGACTGCAATAGATGATTTAAAGGAATATGAAAAATAAAGGAAACATGACACCACTAAAAGAACACAATAATTTCCCAGCAATTGACCCCAAAGAAATCAAGACCTTAATTTTGCCTGGTAATTGTTTTAAGGAAGCTTAGCTAACTACAAGAGAAAAAAAAAATAACACCACCAGGAAAACAATCCAGTGAAATCAGAAAAGCAACACATGAACAAAACATAGAGAAATGGAAATAGTGATAGGGAACCAAACAGAAGTTTGGAGCTGATCAATATAATGAATGAGTAGAAAATCCAATAGATACCTTTAATAGCAGGGTTGATCAAGCAGAAGAATGAATCTGTGATTTCAAAGACAGATCATTTGGAAAAAAAAAAATTCAGTCAAAGGAAAACAGAGAAAAATGAATGAAAACGAGTAAAGAAAGCCTACAGGAATTATGAAATACTACAAAGTGAAGCAATCTACCCATTATTGCAGCCCCAGAAGGCAAAGAGAAGGAGAAAGAGGAAGAGATTATTTAAAGAAATAATGGTTGAGGACATCCCAAATCTGGGGAGAGATTTGGACAGTTGAGTTTATGAAGCTTATAGATCCCCTAAAGTATTCAACTTCAAGAGATCTCCAAGACACATTTTAATAGAACAATAAAATCAAAAGCAAAGAGAAAATGTGGTAAGAGGGAAAAAAAAACACATACAAGGGGATTTCTACAAGACTATTTGCAGATTTCTTAGCAGTACTTCACAGACTGGGAGAGAGTGGGATTGCTGAAATGAAAGAACTACCAACAAGGAATACTTTACCTAGCAAAGCTGTCCTTCAGAAATGTAGGAGAGATAGAGTCTCTCCCAATCTCCCAGACAAACAAAATGTAAGAAAATTTATCACTACTAGACCTGATTTCCTAGAATTGCTGAAATTAAGCTATGCTAATTATAAATATAGATTAAAGGAAGAATCAAGAGGCTGTCCTGTCAGACTGAAAGTTGGATAGACAGTGATTGTGTCATTTTATTTAAAGATGGAAATATATTACTCTATATATACCTAAAGTTATATTATTATAGGCTTTTTTTCTAGAACAGAGGAACTTTTTTGTTTTTCAGCTTTCACAGTAGAAGTATCTAAAAGAGAAAGTAAGAAAAAAGCACATGTGTAGTATTTTGCATTTCCCACAGTAGGTACATCATGACTTTAATATTTTATGTGCTTAACAAGTATCTTTTTGAAAGTAACATATACTACTTCACAAGTAGTCTGAATACTTTATTTCCTCCAGGTTGTCCATGTTATTGGCAGTGTATTATTGTAATAGTCTATTATGATTCTTGTATTTCTCTGGTGTCCATTGTAACTTCTTCTTTCTCATTTCTGATTTTATTGAGTCCTCTCCTTTTTTTGCTTGATGAATCAGGCTAAAGTTTTATCAATTTGATTTGTATTTTTGAAGAACCAACTTTTAGTTTCATTTCATTAATATTTTCTATTGTTTTCTTCATTTCTAATTATTTCTGCTCTGATCTTTATGATTTCTTTCCTTTTGCTAACTTTGAATTTTGTTTGATCTGCTTTCTGTAGTTGCTTTAGGTGTAAGGTTAGGTTGAGATTTTTCTTGTTTCCTGAGATAAGATTATATTGATGTTAACTTCCCTCTTAGAATTGTTTTAGCTGCATCTCATAGTTATGCTTCCATCTTCATTTGCATATAAGTATTTTTCTATTTCCTCTTTGATTTTTTCAGTGATACATTGGTTCTTTAGTATCATGTTATTTATCCTCATGTGTTTGAGATTTTTCCAGGTTTTTTTTGTAGTTTATTTTTTATCTCATAGTATTGTAATCAGAAACAAAGTTTGATATGATTTCTATGTTCTTAAATTTACCAAGGGTCATTTTGTGGTCCAGTATGTGGTTAATTCTGGAGAAAATTCCATATGCACTTGAGAAAATATGTATTCTGTTGCTTTTGGATGGGATACTTAGCAAATATCAGTTAAGTCCATCTGGTCTTATGTATCATTTACAGCCTATATTTCCTTATTGATTCTGTCTGTATGATCTGTCTATTGATGTAGTGGGATGTTGAAGTCTTCTACGATTGTGTTACTGTTGATTTCCCCATTTATGGATGTTGGTGTTCATCTTAGATATTGAAATGCTCCTATATTGGCTGCATATGTATTTGTAATTGTTACATCTTCTTATTGGATTGGTCCCTTGAACTTTATGCAGTCTCCTTCTTTATCTTAAGTAAGTCTTTATTTAGCCTCTACTTTTGAAAGATAGTTTTGCAGATTATAGTATTCTAGGTTGATGCTTCTTTTCTTCTGATGTTTAAATTTTGCATTCCAGTCTCATCTTTCTTGTGTGCTTTATGAGGAGAAATTTGATATAATTCTTATCTTTATTCCTTTAGAAGCATTTTTTTCCTTATGGATTCTCTCAGACTTTTTTTATATTTGACCTTTTATAATTTAAAACTATGTTTAGATATATTTTTTTCATTGTTCTTTGTTTTTAGCAGTTTTCATCTTTGGAGTTCTTTGAGCTTTTTAAAGCTGTGGTTTTCTGTCTGCTGTTAATTCTGGAGAAATTTTCAGTCACTGTTTTTTCAAATATTTCTTCTGTTCCTTTCTTCTATTAATGGTATATTACACACATGTGATACTTTTTGTTGACATCCTAAAGGCCTCAAATATTTGAATATTCTATTCTTTCTTTCTTAGTTTTTGTTCTTTTAGCTTTTTACTTTTTTGTTGTTCCTATTCCTATGTCTTCAAGTTCAGAGAGTCTTTCCACATCGTCTGAAGTCTACCAATAAACTCACCAAAATCATTCTTTATTTCTATTACAATTCTTTTGCTATCTAGCATTTCTTTTAGGTTATTTTTTAGGATTTTTGTCTCTTTGCTTATATTGTCCATTTGTTTCTGAATGATGTCTACCTCATCCATTAGAGCTTTTAGCATATTAACCTTGGCTATTTGAAATCACAGTTCTGAAGATTGCAACATTTATAATATTTGTTTTTAAATATTTATTTATTTAGCTGTGCTCTCTAAGTTGGGCATCCCTGGTAGCTGACTGCAATGCAGGAGACCCCATTCAATTCCTGGTTTGGGAAGTTCCCTTGGAGAGGAATAGACTACCTGCTCCAGCATTCATGAGCTTCCCAGGAGGTTCAGATGGCTTCAGTATTCTTGCCTGTAGAATCCCCATAGACAGAGGGGCCTGGCAGGCTATAGTCCTTTGCTATAGTCACAAAGACTTGGACACGAGTGGAAGACTAAGCACAATATAGCACACAGGTCTTGGCTAGAACATGTGGGATCTTAGTTGCAGTATGTGGGATCTAGTTCCCTGACCAGAAATCAAATCCAGGACCCTCTGGATTGGGACATGGAGTTTTACCCACTGGAACACCAAGGAAGTACCTATAGTGTTTCTGATTCTGATTATTGCTCTGTCTCTTCCAGTTGTGAGTGTGTATGTGTGTGTTTCCTTTTAGTATGCTGCACATTTTTTCTAAAGTCATACATGATATTCAGGTAAAAGGAACTGCTATAAATGAGTCTTTGGTAATGTGGTGGCGAGATAAGAAGGAGGGAAAACACTCTATAGTCCTATCAAAAGGTATCCATTTTTTAATGGGCCTGTGTCTCTGGACTGTGAATTTCACAAGTATTTCTCAGTTTGTTTGGTTTTTATTTTGAGGTTTGTTTTTCTTTCTCCCCCTACAAGTGGGAAATAGTTTTTAATTTTGTATTTCTCTTCACCCAGCTCAGTGAGACTCTGATAATGCGCCTTTATTTAGATAAGCCTCTGGTTGAATCATTTCTTCTGAGTGCCAGACTTGTCAAGAACAGTATACTGATACATTCTACAGTATATAGAATATACTATATATACAAAATATATAGTGTATATATATATATATATATATATATATATATATTTATATGTATCCTGTACTAGAAGCATGCCAGGATTATTATTATTTAATGTGAGAACTTGGTCAAGCTCCAGAAGACAAAAAGCACAATAATGTGTATTCCCTCTTATGACTGGCTCCCCCTGACATTTTTAAATTTCATATATGTCCATGCTGGGCCTTCAGCAGATCATCAATTACAGTTTAGGTTTTTCTACCTGGCCATTAATTCTCATGGTATTTTCCACTCATTAGTCCATTATCTGGTAAATCATGACTTTCTGTATTCACCCGTGTTTTTTCCAGTCATGGCAGTGGCAATTTGACCTAAGTCCCTCCCTCTTTTACAGATCCAAAGTGTTGTAATTTTTCCAGCTGTTTACTTTTTTTTTTTAACCTGTTACAATATATTGGTGACGTCTGAGTTCCTTTTTTATATGAGGAAGTGTAAGCAAAACAAAAAAATTATATCATTTTAAAATTAAATTTCTTCTCCAGTCAAGAGATAACTGGAGTAATGGGTAGTTTGGCCTTGGAGTACAAAATGAAGGCTAACAGAGTTTTGCCAAGAGAATGCACTGGTCATAGCAAATACCCTCTTCCAATAGCATAAGAGATGACTCTACACATGAACATCACCAGATGGTCAATACTGAAATCAGATTGATTGTATTCTTTGCAGCCAAAGATGGAAAAGCTCTATTCAGCCAGTAGAAACAAAACCAGGACTGACTGTGGCTCAAAATATGAACTCCTTTTGCAAAATTCAGACTTAAATTGAAGAAAGTAGTGAAAACCACTAAACCATTCAGGTATGACCTAAATCAAATCCCTTATAGTTATACAGCTGAAATGACAAATAGATTCAAGGCATTAGATCTGATAGAGTGCCTGAAGAACTATGGACAGAGGTTTGTAACACTGTGCAGGAGATGGTAATCAAAACCATCCTCATGAAGAAGAAATGCAAAAAGGCAAAATGGTTGAGGAGGCCTCATAAATAGCTGGGAAAAGAAGAGAAGCAAAAGGCAAAGGAGAAAAGGAAAAATTTTCCAAGAGAGGCTTCAACAGTATGTGAACTGAGAACTTCAAGATATTTGAACTGAATTGAGAAAAGGCAGAGGAACCAGCGATTGAATTGCTAACATCCATTGGATCATTGAAAAATCAAGAGAATTCCAGAAAAAAGAACTACTTCTGCTTCGCTGTCTATTATGCTAAAGCCTTTAACTGTGTGGATCACAGTGAACTGGAAAATTATTAAAGAGATGAGAATACCAGACCGCTTTTCCTTCCTGCTGAGAAATCTGATGCAAGTCAAAAAGCAACAGTTAGAAATGGACATGGAACAACAGACAGCTTTCAAACTGGGAAAGGAGTACATCAAGGCTGTATATTGTTACCTTGCTTATTTAAGCTATATGCAAAGTACATCATGTGAAATGCTGGGCTGGATGAAGCACAAGCTGGAATCAAGATTGCAGGGAGAAATATCAGTAAGTTAAGATATGCAGATGATACTACTCTTGTGGCAGAAAGCAAAGAGAACCTAAAGAGCTTCTTGATGAAAGTGAAAGAAGAGAATGAAAAGGCTGGCTTAAAACTCAGCATTCAAAAAACAAAGGTCATGGCAGCCAGTTTCATCAGTCATGGCGAATAGATAGGGATACAATGGAAACAGTGACAGATTTTATTTTCTTTGGCTCCAAAATCACTGCAGGTGGTGACTACAGCCATGATATTAAAAGATAATCCTTGGAAGAAAAGGTATGACAAACCTAGACAGCATATTAAAAAGCAGAGACATTACTTCGTTGACAAAGGTCCATCTAGTCAAGGCTATGGTGTTTCCACTTGTTATGTCTGGATGAGAGGTGGACTGTAAAGAAATCTGAGCACCAAAGAACTGATGCTCTTGAATTGTGGTGTTGGAAAAGACTCTTGAGAGTCCCTTGGGCTGCAAGGAGATCCAACCAGTTCTTCCTAAAGGGAATCAGTCCAGAATATTTATTGGAAGGACTGAAGCTGAAGCTCCAATCCTTTAGCCACCTAATGTGAAGAACTGACTCATTGGAAAAGACCCGATGATGGGAAAGATTAAGGACAGGAGGAGAAGTGGACGACAGAGGATGAGATGGCATCACTGACTTGATGGACATGAGTTTCAGCAAGCTACAGGAGTTGGTGATGGACAGAGAAGCCTGGCATGCTGCAGTCCATGGGGTGGAAAGAGTTGGACATGACTGAGCAACTGAATTGTCTGAAATTTAACTTAGGTGACCTGAAGATAAACGGTTTCAGCCACATTCATATGGTGCTTGGAATATAAATAAATGTAACCTGGTAGAGAGCCAAGGAAAAGACAGACCTTGAATACCAAAAAAGTAGTGTTAAATATTTATATGTGGTTTTGAATATCCCGCTTCTTCATGTTAAAACCATATGTAATTAATTATTAATTCCTTCTGAGCCTTGGTTTCTTCCTTGGAATAATGGAGGAAATAATGCATACTTCACACTTTTATTATCACAATACAACTAAGTGAAATGTTTTCAAGTGCTCTATATCTAGCACAAAAATAATTTTTATTAATAGTCTTTTGTATCTCCTCTCCTTCCCAATACAAACACTCCTCCTGTATATTCATACACCTACAATTGTCTTTGCCTTATTATTAGAAAATTTCAGCTGTTATTTTGTGCTAGATTAAAACATTTTTATTCATCATAAAATATTTTGGAAGCAAGATATAATTACTCAGACTGCCCTTTGGGCTAATGAAGCTGAAAGGCTAGCACTGAACCACCATATGGGCTATGCATGGAGGAGCCTGTTGGAACCATGCATTTAAATCCATTTCATTCTGAGAACAATTAGATGAAACCATCCAGTTCTTCCAAGAGCTTTGAAATGATCACCTGTTGGACCCAGACTCTGGGTAAATTGCTTTCATTTGAATATGATTTGGAATTTGTTCAACTAATCACAGTCTGTTAATTGCATTTGGAAGAAGAAAGAAATCGAGTGAAGTGACTGGTTCTTGTTAGATTCGTGCCAGTCATGGGTTTGACTATGTGGCTACAGCATTCTACCTTGTTAATTTCAATAAAAGGTGGACTTTGCAAGCTGTAATAATTAAATCACCCTTTACAAAATAAAGTAAATTCTACACCAGAACATGTTATGCTGCTATACTATATTATCTACTCATCTATCTATATATATTTTATACATATTTTATATCCTTACTTAAATTAACCATTTTCTTTATCTAAAATACCAGATAGCAATAATCTAATGTACTTTGATTATCCAGAGCTATTTATCCATGGTGCTTTTTCACCTTGGCAAGAGAGGGCATTTTGAATATGATGATGATATGCTCCATTTTTCTCCTAATACATTTTTTTTTCGAGTTTGAGGCAGTGGTAAGTACATGATCTTTAGTTATTTCAATCAGAGTTTGAATACCAAAATTGTGCCAGATATCTAGTTGAGTAAATATGGTAAAAAATACACTACACTTCTAAGCTTCTGTCTGAAATAAGCAGTTCATATTTTCGGAGATATCATGGGATAAAACTTGAAAACTAATCCCACAGTGAGCAGTTATGGTGCAGTTCTATCAAGCAGAGGCAGTAGTGGTAATAATGTATAGTTATATCACATTATTATTTACATGAATGAAATTCTACCCCAAGTCTGATTTTCTTTTTTCCCTCTCAATGATCAGTATTGATTAGTCTATTTACTTGTCTGGACCTTTGTCTAATAAGTATAATTTTATTAAGTACTCAAAATTTTTATTAAAAATACAAGTGATTATTTTCTTCAAGTAGATTATACTATGCTTTACATGATATGAATAATATACTTTGGTACCAACAAAATTGAATTACTTAGTAGTTCTTATTTTTTTCTTATAAAGACCAGATGACTAGAAAACTTGCAAGATGCAATAACAAAAAATAAAACAGAAATTTTCTGCAGTTATCTGCAAGGGGCTTCCCTTGTGGCTCAGCTGGTAAAGCTGGTAAAGAATTGCCTGTAATGCAGGAGACCTGGCTTTGATCCCTGGGTTGGGAAGATTCTCCTGGAGAAGGGAAAGGCTACCTACTCCAGTGTTCTGACCTGGAGAATTCCATGGACTTTATAGTCCATGGGGTCACAAAGAATCGGACACGACTGAGTGGCTTTCATTTCACTTCATCTGCAATTTCAAAATTAAAAGCTTGTTGGAAAGCATTTTTCCTTATTTTTAAGAAATGCGCTATAGCTGAGTACCACAAGTGTTCACCGCTCTCATATCCTAAAGACAGGAGATAGATTCATCAACACAGCTCAGAATAAGTGATAAACACCTACATATTATGAGAAGTGTTTGCTATATCACCTCTAAACTTGTTTCAGTATCAGTTCAGTTGCTCAGTCATGTCCGACTCTTTGCAACTCCATGAACCGCAGCACGCCAGGCCTCCCTGTCCATCACCAACTCCCGTTGTCTACCCAAACCCATGTCCATCAAATCGGTGATGCCATCCAGCCATCTTATCCTCTGTCATCCCCTTCTCCTCCTGCCCCAAATCCTTCCCAGCATCAGGGTCTTTTCCAATGAGTCAACTCTTCGCATGAGGTGGCCAAAGTATTGGAGTTTCAGCTTCAACATCAGTCCTTCCAATGAACACCCAGGACTGATCTCCTTTAGCATGGACTTGTTGGATCTCCTTGCAGTCCAAGGGACTCTCAAGAGTCCTCTTTAGAGGTAACCGAATTAATGCAGATTCTCTAGTCCATCCATCAGGTATTTGCAAGCTACAAACCAAACAACTGAAGTTCCATTGTTAATGAAAAAGAGAAGAGGATGTCAAATGGATTTCATGAGTTGAAGGCATTGCAGTATTTCTCCCAATGCAGCCATCATGAATTAAACTTCTTAATTCCTGAAAAAAAGAATATTCTAGTCACTGGACAGCTATGTGGTGTGCCAAAGATACCATCCAGTTAGTGTGAGAAAATAAGTGACATAGCAAATTGAATGCAGTGTCTGGGGAAAGTGAAAGACCTTTCAAACTGAGCCCTAATGGGTCTAGCTCATTAATAACCCAGTGTGTAATCAATAACACGTATATACCACACATGACTCAAATTGCTGTTTTCACATGACATTTGTGGCATTTTTTTTCACTAAATATTCTTTGTTCTTATATTCCGTGCTTGTGATACACTATTTTTTAATTTTTTATTAAACTATTTCAATTAAGATATGCTTGAACAACTTCATGCATAACAGTTATGCAGCATTTCTGGTTATATCCTATTCATGAATTAGTAGGCACAAATCTGTGACCATTGTTAAGGACCTAGGTACATATTGACAACCTGCTCTCTATAAAGGTTACAATAATTAGAGGTCTTATTAAGTTATAGTAACAGGAGGTTCCAGCAGCCTTATATGAGAGAGCTACCACATCATGGAAAGCACTCTGTAATAAGTGCAAAAAAAACCCCTCATTTTTTAAATTAAAATGACTGACCTTTTTCATGTATTTATTTGGTATTTAATTTTTTTCTTGACAATTACCTTCTTGGATTCTTTGCCCATTTTTCTAAGGGAATCTTAGTGAGTTTTTAAATTGATTTCTAAGAGCTTTTTGTATATCAAAATTATCAACCTTTTCTACTATATTTATAGCAGTGATTTTCTCCCCTTTGCTATGTCCTTCTTTACATATGTTTACTTGATATTTTTCCATGAATTTGACTGAATTTTTTAAAAAACATTAATTCAGTACAAGAATGGGCCAATGAGTATGCTAATTCACATCCATGATTTAGTTTGCTTATCTTAAAATAAACACGCACACACATATGCAAATAGACAGTTATTTTACATGAAAAAAAAAGAGTTAATTTGGGAAAAGTGGGAAGAGTAGAGAATTGCAATTCAGAACAGTCAAACTAAAGCAAACCATAGTCAAGTCTGGAGAACATAGGAGAGGGGCTTGCTTTTAAGAAAGAGAAAAGGCAGTTGTGAAGGGCTGTTTCAAGAGTTATAAAAAGAACAAAGGCAGTGAGAGAATCCAGCTAGCTCCACAAGGACTGGAACATTTTAAAAACTAATAGAAGACAAAGGCAGTTTGTAGCAGATAAATGTAGCCTAATGATGGCTTTGATGAGCCTTTGTCTCTGAGCTTTTTGTGCACAGTAAAATATGAGGAATTAAGAAAAAAAAAAGCAAAATAGTCAAAGACTTATCTGTATGTGTACTAATGAGTGATGAGAACTAGAAATACAAAGGATGAATTTTAGCAGTTTTGATGGGCCTTTATCAGATACGTCTGTGTGGATTACAAAATATGAGACATGACAAAGGAGTGGAGGAAAAGGGAAGAGATAAGTTTGATGTGTGAAGAGTAATACATTAAACTTATTGTAAAGGGGATGTGAGTCAGCAGGGAGATGCCTCCCCTGTAGTTTTCACAAAAATAATCAGCAGTTGATTACCTGGCATGGATGTCCCAGTGGAATCTGTGCAGTGCTGAACATACCATAAAGCCCAGACCAAACTCTTCTGTGGAGAGGAATCCCAGTTATGGCTCCTCAGGGAAATAGTCAAGTAATTTACTCAACAAGAGTAAAGGGAATGCAGGCTGTCTGCACACACAGTCATTTTACTTGGTTTGACTAGATTGAATGGAGTCATCAGGCAAATTGGTATCCAATTCAGTTAGTTTTTCTTTCCAATATGACCAATTTTTAAACCAAAGTAACAATCATTTCAGTCAAACTACCTGTATGTGTGGACATATTCACATAAAAGTATATATTTTCTCTATAAAAGCACTAACTTGAATTAGAACACTGGCTGTTCCACTTGTTTGCTCTGTGTTTTTAAGCCACTTCATACTTGGGGCCCCACTGTCTTTAATTCTCAACTAAATATAACAATATCGATGGCATAAGAGTTTATCAAAATGGAAAGAAAAATGTATGTAGATGCATAATATTATGCTATTACATATAGTAGAATTGGGAAATAGTATTGAATTGTTCTGCACGGTAATGGGATAAAAATTTGAAATTGTTAGGTGAAAGAGGAAGAACTTTGGGGAAGAAAAGAAAACACCTGGCATTACCACAAAAGTACTCAGAAAATAATGCATCTCTTAAGGAGATATAAGGTGTTTGCTTGAGTGAGGGATGTGGTATGGTATAGAGTTTTCATGACCGATTACAATAGTTTATTAAAGATGCTGTAACAATGTCGCAAACTGGATGAACAGCCCAAATGTATAGATTTACAGTTCTAGAGAATAGAAGTCCTACAACAAACTGTCTTTAGACAAACTTTTTCTGAAAGTGCTGGAAAAGAATCTATTCTAGAATAATCTTCTAGTTTCTGATGGTTCCTTGGCTTGTGGAAGCACAATTTCAGTCTTGGCAAGGAGTCCTCCTTGTGTGTATGCCTGTGTTCAGATTTCCCCTTCATCTTATTTTTCCCCTTCATCTAAGGACACTAGTCATTTTGTCTAGTTAGTGTCCATTCAGTTCCAACATGACCTCATTTTAACTAAATATGTCCACAATGGCTCTATTTCCAAAGATGATCACATTCTGACATTAACTTATAAATTTTGGTGGACATAATTCAACTCATACTACTCACTAGTGCTTTATTGGTAGTGGATTTTTTTTTCTGGAAGAAATAAAAAATTCTCTGTTCTCCATGTTGATGGAGAAAAACAGATACTGCCCTGATGTGGAAGAAAAGGCCTTGAGGAAGTGCTAATATGTGGGTTATGAGTATGAAATGGATTCAGTGAGTCAATTATAGCAGTAAACAGTCATTGAGAAGCTACTTTGTACCAGGCATTGACAACTGCAAGAAGACTGGAACTGACCTTTGAGGATTTCAGGCTATAGTGATGGAGATTCCCTTAGAGTTAATGACAATGATAATGATAAGCTACAGGCCAAATGAGTGCCAAGCAAAGTCATTCACATATTCATTAGAAATTTATGAAGTAATAGTTTATCACCATAGGTATTTCATGTTAAGGCTATCATCCTTAAATCCTCATCCTTCTATTAAAAATTTAGAAATTTGGCAGAAAAACTCTATGCCTCCATGATAACCAAGTGGTGCAACTGGATGTGCTTTTAGGTCTATGTTACTTTCCCTTCTACCCCATTCCATTGTCAAGTCTCCTAACCACAAAGAATGAGAACACTGAAATATTGGTAATATTTGAGTGAAATTCATTTCAGTTTCTTAAAATAACCTTTAATTCTGGTGTCAGGATACAATTCCAATATGATACTTCACAGTGAATATCATAACTAATGATTTTGATGTATTTGTGAAAAGAAATTACATATATTTATGTATATTTATTATGCATATATATAGACATACACATTTATGTGGATGTGATAGTTGGACCATAAAGAAGGCTGAGCACCAAAGAATTGATGTTTTTGAATTGTGATGTTGCAGAAGACTCTTGAGAGTCCCTTGGACTGCAAGGAGATCCCACCAGTCCATCCTAAAGGAGATCAGTCCTGAGTATTCATTGGAAGGACTGGTGCTGAAGCTGAAGCTCCAATATTTTGGCCACCTGATGGAAGAACTCATTAAAAAAAGACCCTGATGCTGGTAAAGATTGAGGGCAGGAGGAAAAGGGGATGACAAGATGACAAGATAGTTGGATGGCATCACTGAGTCAATGGACATGGGTTTGAGCCAGCTCCCAAATATGATGAAGGACAGGGAAGCCTCACATGCTGCAGTCAATGGGTTTGCAAAGAGTCAGAAACAACTGAGCAACTGAACAACAACAGTATATTTATGTGTATATTTAGCTTTGGATTCATAGCAAGATTGAGATAAATGTGTACATTTACAAAATTTCCCATATTTGTTTGATTCCTACATATGCATAGTATCCATATTATCACCATCCTGCTCTAGAATGTACATTTTTTTACAGCTCTTGAACCTACAATGAAGTCTCATTAATACCCAGTCTATACTTGACATTACAGTTTACTCTTGGTGTTGTAAGTTCTATGGGTTTAGATAAATGTGTAATGACATGTACCCTCACTATGGTATATATTATAATGAATATAATGCTTCAAACTGCTTAAAAATCCTCTGTTCTTGGCCTAGTCTTTCCTCTTTTTCACCCTACCAGCTCCTGACAACCATTGATCTTTGTACTGTTTCCATAGTTTTATCTTTCCAGAATGTCACATGCTTAGAATGATATAGTATGCAGCTTTTTCCCTTTTTTTTTCATTAGCTACTTTCATTTACTAATATGCCTATAAATTCCTTCATGTCTTAGTACTTCATGTTTTGGGCACTGGATAATATTCTGTTGTCTGAATGCACCACAGTCTATTTATCCATTCATAGCCAGGGGGAAATCTTGGTTGATTCCACATTTTTGGCAATTATGAATATAACTGCTATAAACATTCCTTCAAAGGTTTTTATGTGCACGTGAGTGTTCAACTCCTTTGGTTATGTACCAAGGAGTGTGATTATTTCTTGATCTTAGGGTAAGACTCTGTTTAGTTTTATAAGAAACTGTCAAACTGTATTCCAAAGTGGCTTATAATTTTGCATTAGCAACATCAGTGTATGAGATTTCCTGTTGTTCTGCATTGTCACTAGTATTTGGTGTTGTGAGTATCATGGAGTTTGACCATTCTAATAGATATGAAGTGGTATCTTATAGTTGGTGTTTAATTTGCATTTCCCTGGTGACATATAATGTGGAATGTCTTTTCATATACTTATTAGCTATATGTATATCTTTGGTGAGTAGTCTGTTAAAATATTTGGACTAATTTTTTAATCAGATTGTTTCATTATTGAGTTTTATGAGTTATTTGTATACTTTGAAAGCAATCTTTTATCAAATGAGTCTTTTGCAAATATTTTGTCCCTGACGGTGGCTTATCTTTTCATTCTCTTGGCATTGTCTTTCACGGGAGAGACATTTTTCTTTAATAAATTCTAGCTTATTATTTCTTCAGTGAATCTTATCTTCAGTGTTGCATTTAAAATGACCTCACTATGTTCAAGGTTTTATAGGTTTTTCTCCTCTATCATCTTCTGAGTGCTTTACAGGTTTGCATTTTTATTTTAAGTCTATGATCCATTCTGAGTTAATTTTAAGATGAGGATAAAGTCTATGTCCAGGTACATTTTTTTAAACATGTGAATGTCAAGTTGCTCCAGCACCATCTGTTGAAAAAATTATCTTTCCTGCATTGTATTACCTTCTTTCTCTTGTCAAATATCAGGTGATCATATTTATTCAGGCAGGGGAAAGAATCCAGGGTCTATCTCTGGACTCTGTTCTGTTCCTTTATTTGTCTACTCTTTGTTGTTGTTCACTCACCAAGTTGTGTCCAAGTCTTTGCAACCCCATGGACAGCAGCATGCCAGGCTTTCCTGTCCCTCAGCGTCTTCTGGAGTTTGCCCAAGTTTATGTTTGCTGAACTGATGATGCCATCCAACCATTTCATCCTCTGTCTCCCTCTTGTTCTGCCATCAGTCTTTCCCAGCATCAGGGGCTTTTCCAATGAGTCAACTGTTTACCTCAGGTGGCCAAAGTATTGGAGCCTCAGCACCAGTCCTTCCAAAAAGTAGTCAGGATTGATTTCTTTTAAGACTGACTGGTTTGATCTCCTTGCTTTTTAAAGGACTCTCGAGAGTCTTCTCCAGCCCCACAGTTTGACAGCATCAGTTCTTTGGCATTCTGCCTTCTTTACAGTCTAGCTCTCACAACTGTAAGTGACAGATGGGAAGACCATAGCCTTAACTATATGCACCTTTGTCAGCAGAGTAATGTCTCTGCTTTTCAACACACTGTCTAGGTTTGTCATAACTTTCCTGCTGAGAAGCAATCATCTGATTTCATGGCTGCAGTCACCATTCACAGAGACTTTAGAATCCAAGAAGAGGAAATCTGTCACTACTTCAGCCATTTTCTCTTCTATTTGTCATGCAGTAATGGGGCCAGATGCCATGATCTTAGTTTTTTTTTTAATATTCAGTTTTAAGCCAGCTCTTTCACTCTCCTTTTTCACCCTCATCAAGAGGCTGTTTAGTTTCTCTTTGCTTTCTGCCATTGGAGTGATATTATCCACATAACTGAGGTTGTTGATATTTCTACTGCCTGTCTTGATTCCAGCTTATAATTCATCGAGCCTGGAATTTCTTATGATACAGCATATAGGATAAATAAACAAGGTGACAGCAGACAGCTCTGTCGTACTTCTTTCTCAACCCTGAACCTAGCAGTATTTCCATACAGGTTTCTAACTTTTGCTTGTTGCCTCGCATTCAGGGTTAAGAAAATTTCGAATTGATGCTGAATTTTGGATTTGGTAAAGTTCAGAATGCCACAAAGCCTATTTGAATCTACATGTAGCCATTGTTCTGAAATCAGGTGTCCAGAATATCACACCTGAGTGAGAAGACTGCAATTTTCTTTTAAGATTTTTGTGTCCCTTCAAGGCTAAACATTTTCTTGTCATTTAGAATATTTTTAATTAAAATTTCATGCTTTAACTGGTGTATTCTGTCTCCATAAGAAAAGACCTAAAATGGGGAGCAAAGAAGCAAATTATAAGGTGGTCTCCTCACAGGCAAAATAGGATTATTACAGAGATGAGCAGAAGGAAGGGGAGGCCCCCTGAGCTTTATAATCATCTGTTATGACCTTGATGTCTTGAAACTGATCCAATAGGGACAAATGTTTAGCATCCTTAAAATTAGCCCAAATGTTGCCACAGAAGAAGCAAATAAATTTTCCTGAAGTCACTTGACTCACTTTGTTGGGCATTTCAGTTGCTACAATAAAATTCTAGAACTTTCTTCCCCTTTGGGGAGAAACATTCTAGCTTGATATTTTAGTAAGAAATTTGAGCCCGATAAATGAATAAGGGTGGAGGAACCAAGGAGAAAAGGATGAGTATCTCTTGGCCTAAAGAAAGAGAATAGGTTTAGAGATAGGAGTTTGTTGAGGTTATTATTAGAGACTCCCACTATTTGAACTTTTACTACTTCCAGGCAATGGCTGTTTAGTAACAGTGAGGTTGAGCACTAAGAATGTAGCTCCAGTGTCTATAAGGGCAGAGTCATTCCCAATCTGGAGAGTAATTAATATTTCTCCAAGATGGTTGACTAGAACAACTGGGAAAAACCATTCCAGCTACCCAGAACCCCATAACTGAGAATGAGGAGGATTTTGGGAAGGCTAATTAGAGAGCTGAAGTTGCCTGTGGAACTAAAGCTTATAACAGTTTTCTTCCAATGTCATGGCTTTTGCAAAAATGACAATACCAGGAGGGGTTTTGTATTGTTTAGGGGCCTCAGTTTGTTGGAGCTTAAAATTAACAATTTCAGTGATCTTCCTTTTATCAAGAAAATTAGAGATATCAAGGGAACATTTCCTAAAAGATGGACACAATAGAGGACAGAAATTGTATGGACCTAACAGAAGCAGAAGATATTAAGAAGAGGTGGCAAGAATACACATAAGCACTATACAAAAAAGATCTTCATGACCCGGATAACTACAATGGTGTCTTCACTCACCTAGAGTGAGACATCCTGAAATGAGAAGTCAAGTGGGCCTTAGGAAGCATCACTATGAGCAAAGCTAGTTGAAGTTATGAAATTCCAGGTAAGCTATTTCAAATCCTAAAAGATGATGCTGCAAAAGGGCTGCACTCAATATGACAGCAAGTTTGGAAAACTCAGTAGTGGTCACAGACTAGAAAAGGTCAGTTTTCATATCAGTCCCAAAAAAAGGCAATGCCAAAGAATGTTCAAACTACTGCACAATTGCACTCATCTCACATGCTAGTAAACTAATGCTCTAAATTCTCCAAGACAGGCTTCAATGGTATGTGAACTGTTAACTTCCAGATGTTCAAGCTAGATTTAGAATAGGCAGAGGAACCAGAGATCAAATTGCTAACATCTGGTGGATCATGGAAAATTCAATAGAGTTCCAGGAAAACATCTATTCCTACTTTATTTACTATGCCAAAGCCTTTGACTATGTGGATCACAACAAACTTTGGAAAATTCTTCAAGAGATAGAAATACCATACCACCTGACCTGCCTCCTGAGAAATCTGTATGCAGGTCAGGAAGCAATAATTAGAGCTGGACATGGAACAACAGACTGGTTTGAAATAGGAAAAGTAGTATGTCAAGGAGGAAAAGTAGTATGTCAAGGCTGTATATTGTCACCCTGCTTATTTAGCTGATATGTAGAGTTCATCCTGCTAAATGCTGGGCTGGATGAATCACAAGCTGGAATCAAGATTCCTGGGAGAAATATCAATAACCTCAGATACACAGGTGACACCACCCTTACAGCAGAAAGCAAAGCAGAACTGAAGAGTCTCTTGATGAGAGAGAAAGAGGAGAGTGAAAAAGTTGTCTTAAAACTTAACATTCAGATAACTAAGATCATGGCATCTGGTCCCATTACTTTACGGCAAATAAATGGAGAAACAATGGAAACAGTGAGAGACTTTATATTTTGGGCTCCAAAATCACTGCAGGGGGTGACTACAGCAATGAAATTAAAAGACACATGTTCCTTGGAGGAAAAGTTATTACCAAGCTAGACAGCATATTAAAAAGCAGGGACATTACTTTCCCAACAAAGATCTGTCTAGTCAAAGCTATGGTTTTTCCAATAGTCATGTATGGATGTGAGAGTTGGACTATAAAGAAAGCTGAGTGCTGAAGGATTGATGCTTTTGAACTGTGGTGTTGGAGAAGACTCTGGAGTATCCCTGGGACTTCAAGGAGATCCAGCCAGTCTACTCTAAAGGAAATAAGTCCTGAATATTCATTGGAAGGACTGATGCTGAAACGGAAACTCCAATACTTTGGTCACCTGATATGAAGAACTGACTCATTTGAAAAAACCCTGTCTCAGGAAAAGATTGAAGGCAGGAGGAAAAGGGGATAATAGAGGATGAGATGCTTAGATGGCATCACAGACTCAATGGACATGAATTTGAGCAAGATTCGGGAGTTGATGATGGACAGGGAAGCCTGGTGTGCTGCAGTCCTTGGGGTCACAAAGTGTTGGACATGACAGAGCAATTGAACTGTACTGAATAAACTCCTTGTATCAAATCATCTAGGGTATGGGCAAGCTGATTTGCTAAATTATCTAGAGCTAGAGTGCACGTGGTTTCCCATTCCTTCCTGGCCCTTTTAACTAGAAGAGAAAGATGGGGTTCAGCCTAATAATAAACATAGATTTAAAGCCTACCCAAGTAGATTCTACATCCATAAGAAGGTCAGGATATTCTTAAAAATAATTTGCCTATAATAATCCTGCATAGGCTTACAGACCCTTTGGGTACAAGCTTGAATCTCATTTCAGCCAAATGTATATATAAAACAGCTCAAGGGGTTGTTGTCCTATTTGCAGTCCATGGTATTTTTCAGGATCATCCCAATTATCTGTTTTTATCCATTGTTGGACTTGGCCTTCATCAATAAGCAAGTGAAATGGCTCTTACATATCTGAGAAAGCTGGTTGGTAAATCTGGAAGACTAAATTTCTCACCATATTTATGACAGTCTTAGTAGCTCTAGGAAAATCTTTGACTATGATTCATAGTTTGGCTTTAGTTCAGAGTACAGAGAAATTCAGGGCTTAGCACCAGGATCCTCAAAAGGTCTGATTTTACAAGGGCAGTTTTTCTCAGGAATGAAAAAGGAAGAAGTAAGAAGTTCAGAGAAAGAGGAGTTTGTGAGGTGTTTGGAATATAGAAGTGGGGGGTACACCCAATGTTCATCGCTGCATTGTTTACAATAGCCAAGACATGGAAGCAACCTAGATGCCCATCCACTGACGAATGGAAAAGAAAGCTGTGGTACATATACACAATGGAATATTACTCAGCATTAAAAAAAAATTCATTTGAAGCAGTTCTACTCAGATGGACGAAACTGGAACCCATTATCCGGAGTGAAGTAAGCCAGAAGCAAAAACAACAATACAGTATATTAACACATATATATGGAATTTAGAAAGACGGTAACGAGAATCCAACATGCAAGACAGCAAAACGAACGCAGATGTATAGAATAGACTCGTGGACTCTGTGGATGAGGGTAAGGGTGAAGGGTGGGATGATATGGGAGAATGGCATTGAAACATGTTAATTATCATATGTCTAATCAATCGCCAGCCCAGGATTGATGCTCAGGGCTGGTGCATCGAGATTTCCCGGGGGGAGGGAGGAAGGAGGGAGGAGGGAGGGGGGTTCTGGAGGGGTAGCATATGTAAACCCATGGTGATATCATGGCATTGTATGGCAAAAACAATAAAAGGGGGAGAAAAAAAAGAAGTGGGGGGTACAAAGAGGTGCTGTAGAAGATGTTAGAGAAGAGGGTGAAAGGCATGAAGAAGCCACCACTGCTTTTTTTAAACTCATCTTTCAACCACTTATTTGCCTGGGTCCAGTTATAAATGGTATTTTGGAGAGAGGCAATTGTAGAGTCCTGCATACTTTTGGAAACCTTCAGATACCAATTGAAATAGGCATCCCATCCAGTTTGTTTCATTTTAGAGCATTGGTCCTCTAAATTGTCCTAAGTAAAGCAAGTTTTGGGAGATTGAAAGTTCCCCATAAATGTCATTGGAATTCTAAATGATTTTTAATTGAGTTGGTTCAGTTAGTTAAAAATGGACATGAGGAGAGATCATTGGTTTTAACATATTAACAAGCAGAGTTCCATAAGGAGGAATCTTTTAAGAGAATTTAGCCGAGTGAGATCCCATTACTTCAAACTAGAGTTTCAGAAAATAGAAAAGTTCTCACCATGAAGGACAATGCCATCAAGAAAAGAAAAAAATGTTGGAGAGCTCAACTAAAAATAGGAAGCTTAGATCTAAGAAAAGGTTTATTGAACCAAAAGGAAAAAGATGACTCTCAGAAATGAAGAGCAGAGAGGGCTCAAGTGGGTACTATACATTGTTTCAGAGGTTCTTAGTTTCTTGAGGATTTGTCTCCTTTGGGTCCCTTTTTAGCCACCATGTAATATTGATCTAAAAAAGTAAAAGCCAGTTACTTTATTTTACCAGCAAAATAAATTTATTTGGAAAAGCAGAAAATTGTAATTCAGAACATGCAAACTATGAGGATCACAGACAAATCTAAAGACCAGAGAGAAGGACTTGCTTTATTGAGGAAAAAAAGGAAGTTAGGAAGGGCTACCTTGAAGAGTCCAGGGTGATGGCAGCTTCTCATTGGCTGGGCTGTTACTGGACAAGGAAAAAGTCTTCCTTCCCACTACTGGGATCTGAGTAGTGAGTGGTACATGAAGGGTCTCCCTCCAGGGCTTCCTGATCCCATTTAAAATAAGCATTCCTTTAAAAAAAATTATTATGTTCACAAATTCAAACATCAAGAACAACCTCTCTGGTAGGTATTTTCAACATTAAAAACAAAAACTAATTCTGGTAAATTTAGTGATATATATATAGGACTGTATGTAGAATTTTAAAAATTGAAATACCAACAAGGTCTCTCTAGGTAATACAAAGTGATTTTTTCACAATACCTTTAATTAGTACTAAATAAATATTAAAATGCCCTATCTATTTTACATGAACCAATTCAGGTAATTTTCTTTTTAAAATTTTATTTATTTACTTTTAACTGGAGGATAACTACTTTACAGTGTGGTGACGATTTTTGTCATGCAGCAACATGAATCAGTCACAGGTATACATGCTCCTTTCTTCTGGGTCCTTGTGTGCACAAGGTTATGTTTGTGCCTTCCAAGAGTCTGTTTCCCCAGTTCTGTGTCAGTCCTGGCAGCTCTATGGTGGGGATAATGGCAGCCTCCTCCAGGAGGGCTTATGCCATACCCAGGTCTACGGCACCCAGAGCCCCTGCTCCTGTCCCTGCAGCAGTCCACTACTGACCTATACCTCCTCAGGAGACACTCAGATACAGTTCTGTCTCAATCTCTGTGGGGTCCCTGGGTCCTATATGTACCACAACTTCTTTATTCGTTCTTCTGACAATGAACATCTAGGTTGCTTCCATGTTCTAGCTATTGTAAACAGTGCTGCAGTGAACTGGGGTACATGTGTCTCTCAATTCTGGTTTCCTCAGAGTATATGCCCAGTAATGGGGTTGCTGAGTCATATGGCAGTTGTAGTCCCAGTTTCTTAAGGAATCTCAGCACTGTTCTCCATAGTGGCTGTACCAGTTTGCCTCCCCATGAACAGTGCAAGAGGGTTTCCTTTTCTCTCTACCCTCTCCAGCATTTATTGTTTGTAGACTTTTTGTTGATGGCCATTCTGACTGGTGTGAGATAACTCGTTGTTTTTATTTGCATTTCTCTAATAATGAGTGATGTTGAGCATCTTTTCATGTGTTTATTTGCTATCTGTATGTCTTCTTTGGAGAAATGTCTGTTTAGGTCTTTCGTCCACTTTTTGATTGGGTTGTTCATTTATTCTGGTATAGAGCTGCTCGAGCTGCTTGTATATTTTGGAGATTAATTCTTTGTCAATTGTTTCATTTGCTATTATTTTCCTCCATTCTGATGGGTGTTTTTTCATGTTGCTTGTAGTTTCCTTCATTGGGCAAAAGCTTTTAAGTTTAATTAGGTCCCAATTGTTTATTTTTATTTCTGTTTTGATTTCCTTTACTCTGTGAGATGGGTTATAGAGGATCTTGCTGTGATTTATGTTGGAGAGTGTTCTGCCTATGCTTTCCTCTAGGAGTTTTGTAGCTTCTGGTCTTACATTTAGGTCTTTAATCCATTTTGAGTTTCCTTGAATTTGTACTAAATAAGTATTAAAATGCCCTCCCTATTTTATATGAACTAATTCAGGTAATTTTCTTAATTACTCTAGAAGGTAGTTGGTGCTATTATAGTCATCTTAGAGATCAAAAAACTATGACTCAGGGAGTTAAAATTCTTTCCAAAAATAAGGTGGAAGCCAGTTTCCTAATATCTGCATTTGATGTAAGCTAGTTAAAAACCATTCAGTGATAAACACAAATAGGAAAAGAACCCTGCCAGTTCACAGTTAATGTTTACTAGTTTGGTAACTTTCATGGCCATTTGATCAAAACTAGATAGCATGTCAAAATATCTCTAAACTTTAAAAGCCATTGTTAATTTTTTAAATAGTTATTTTGTATATAATTTGCTCTTATTTACTGTGAACAAGCACTATCTGCATCCTAAATATTTCATTTTTAGAAAAGTGTTTAAAAATAGCACCCTGATACCAATCTTATTATTTAGAAGTAAAACAGGAGAAAGATCAAAATTACTTCTGATTTTTAAAATCACATATATCAAATATTTTAAGCTATAGATGGAGCAGAAGTGAACAAAATATATCATCTTTAGCACTTGTTGGCAAACCATTCCTTTTAAACATCTCATTTAAATTTGATTAAATACATTTATTATAACTGGACAAAAGTCAAAGTTTAAAAACAGTCTTAGCTATTACATATTCCTAAGAAATATATGTCATGGTGCACTTTGTTCAAGGTGACAGTATGGTCTCCCTGACTCTTTCTGCATTGTCTAATACATGGTGAGAAACATCTGTCAAGCAAATGAATGAATGAAATCTTGTCTGATATCCACCCATGATGTTTTTACACTGATGTTCCCATCCAGTCTTCTTTCTTTATAAGAAGATTTAGTGCTCTGGTTTCAGGGTATTAATTACCTGCATGTATATGTTTCTTGGTCAGTATTCCCTGATAGACAGTAGACCTGAAGTCACGCATAGGCATTCCATTCTCTAAGATACCTATATAGCTTCACACACTGTGTCATAAAATTCAGAATCTCACTCAATATGTGCTTAATGGATTAATACAGATCTTGGTATCCAGGGAAGACAGAAATTATGGAATTAATGATATGATTTAAGGTTTCATCAGACAGTATAGGGATATTTGGGACCTAAGAAATAAAGAGTTGAACATTTCTATTTTTAATAGCAATATCTTTCTAACTTTTGTCTATTCTTATACTCTCTATTCTATTCTTTTCTAAATTGTTAAAATCCTTTTGAAAATTGAAATATATTTCTTTTCTCCTTTCTCCTGCTTAACACCTGCCAATTCCAAAGGCTTCAATTTAATGTTCAAGTCCCTTTTCAAAATAAAATTGAAAATATCACCCTTGGTTGAGAGTGTGTGAATTGAAGAACAAAAGCTTAGAATAGCATGCAATACTAGTATTTTTTTAAAAATCTAAGTGGCTTAAAAAATAAAACTTCCCCATTGGATACTCAGCCATAAGGAAAAAATAACTAGCAAAAAATACAGAAAAAAAATTAAGAGACTGAATGGTCTTGACAGCTGCTTTGAACAGTGCACTATTCTGTAGGGAAAGCTATAAATAATGAAGAACCCTTCTGGAACAATTAAAAAGTTGAAGTCCTAGGTCTTCAGTCTCAAATGCCTATGTTTCTTGTCCACTTCCCCCTTTGCTGCAACAAAAATAATGTTAATAATGATAATGACATTAAAGGACTGGGATGACCTGCAAGTTGGGGACTTGTGATTTTCCTCAGTTGCTATCTTATTTATTATGACTGTGCAGATTAGGTCTCATAACTTCCAGGGCATCTTTGGTAGATGAATTAATATTATTTTATTGGTTTCCCACTGTTGATACTTCCAACCAGAGTGATTGAAGACAGTCCTGGAGGAGCCCTTCAGGAGGCAATGAAATCATCTTTACAAACAGCTTTTCAGAGAGAAAGGAAAGGAAATGCCTTTTGATATGTCCATTTGCCAGTTATATACATCTCATTTAGTGTCCACTTCTGTCCTTTCTATATTATTATCACCTCAGAAAGGTTAACTTAGCCAACTGTATTAAATATGAAAAATGTCTTTAATTTATGAATGAGTTCATTTGATTATTGGTTATATTTACTGAACGTCTACTATGTGCAAGTACTGTTCTAGAACAAGAGTTAGCAGGGACTTCCCTGGCGATACAGTGTCTGTGCTTCCAGGGCCAGAGCTGTGTGTTCAAGCTTTAAGATCCCACATGCTGTGTGGTGTGGCCAAAAACAAAACAAAAAACGGGGAAGCAAACTTTATTTCCATTAAGGGTTGGATAGTAAATATTCTTATTTTGAAAGTCTCTGTCACATTGACTCAACTCAGGCAACTGTAGCCAAAGTGGCTATAGATAATATGGATAGGAATTGTGTCCCAATAAAACTTTATTTACAAATACAGGAGGTGGAATGTATTTGGCAAGCTCCCTGGAGAAGAGCCCTGGAGAAGGGAATGGCTACCTACTCCAGAATCCTTGCCTGGAGAATTGCATGGACAGAGGAGCCTGGAGGGCTACACTTCATGAGGTCACAAAGAGTTGGACACTACTGAGTGACTTTCACTTATTCTAAACACTGAGGATATAATAGTAATGAAATAAAATGACTTCTTTTATGAGTTTTTATTCTGCCATAAGCAGGCAGATGGTAAACACACATATCATATATTAAATAATATTAAATACATGAAAGCAAAACAAATCAGAGTAAGAAGCTAGAGAATGATTCTTTTCTATGATATCAATTATACTCCATTCATATTGCTTAAAAGTGCATTCTGGGGTTTGCTTTATTGATGTACTTTTAACATCCTCTCAACTCAAACATCCTTAAGCTATTCTGAAAAAACCCTAAAAATTCAAAATTACCAAGTGGTTGATAAATCAAAACTCCTAGCTGATATATCCAATGGACATTTCTTACCCCAATTTAATATATTCTACTTTCTCCTTTTTGAAACTCTTTCTTTTCTCACCCTCTACTATAGTTTTATCTTGGTTCCTGTCTTTATTAGATGACCTTTATCAAAATCCTCTTT
Source organism: Antilocapra americana (assembly GCA_007570785.1). Lineage (NCBI taxonomy): Eukaryota > Metazoa > Chordata > Mammalia > Artiodactyla > Antilocapridae > Antilocapra > Antilocapra americana. Next base: position 10,596,368 of record ML661325.1, on the reverse strand, counting down.
GTAGACTTTTTTCCCTCCACTCAGTTCCATCAAACAACCTTTTAGCACTCCTCTCAGTCTGCATATTCTCCTTTAGGACCTCGTTGACTATCACAGCTTTAGCTGCCAGCTTTATAGACCATTCCCCAGATCTCCATCTCTGGCATACATTTACCTTCTGAATGTTGAACTCATATTTTCAGCTCCGTGGAAAATCTCCTTTTGCATACTACACAGATGCCTCAAACTCAACATGCCAAAACCTAATATACCTGAACATTGTTTCTCTTCCTCTATTTTCTTTCTCAGTGAACAGTCACTCAGTCCTGGGTTATAAGTTATCTGCTAATTCATCAGCAGAGTCGAACCTAAGTTAACCATAATTATGTAAGACTAATAGTGGTAAAAACTTAGTGCTCATCATTATCTTGTAGAAAAAGAATGGATTATGCAGTTTCCAAAAGCAGATTCCCATCCCAGTTTTATGATGTATTAAGTGAACTACGATTTCATAACTTTGCAGAATCTTTGTTCTCTTATCATTATAACTACCTTCTTCAAAATGATAATATGTGACATGATACATATATCTAAAATTCTGCTAGAACAGTATATGTTCACAAAGAAATATTTAATCCCTCATATCTCCCTTCCTTTATCTTTTATTATTTTTAAAACATCTTATATGACCTTATAGTAAGCAAGAAAAATACAGACATACGGAGATGAATGTAACTAGGTCCTTGGTTTGGTAGTTCAGTGTTAAGTTGTGTGCATATGTATGGGAGGGAGAAGAATATAAATAAATAACAAAATGCAGTGTAACACAAAACTATATGTGTTAGTTCAGTTTCTTACCCATTCATGGTCTCCTGAGCCTTGTGATTAGTTCAGGGTGGTACAACATAGACATTCAAAAAGTGTTCACACTTTAGGGTCATTCTTTTGATTTTTTTTTTTTATAAACTACGACACATTTGCTTCTCAAAATCTGCCCCATCAAAGGTAATCAAAGGAGTAAGTGACATGAAACATGTTGTTTTGAATGGACTATGGTCTCTGACTTCTGTGATCACAGGCAAATTATCTAAATTCTCTAATCCTCATGGAAATAGCACTTACTTCAGAAAACTATTCTGAGAAATTAAATCAGATGATACATGTTATTTCTTAGCACAGTGAATGGCACATAATAAACAGTTAACAGAGGATAATCATTATGGTTGTTATTAGATTGATAAAATTAATTTCTGTTATTCTAAGCCTGAGATGAACTATCCTTAGTATGTGTGTGTGTATGCATGATTGATTTATGAAATTCAGTCAGCCTTTCTTGGTATGTCCCATAAGAAGAAGCTGATATACTGTTCTTCCTCCCAGTGAAGTGAATGCATCCAGTGAGGGGAACTTGAGTTGGAACTGTAGTCAGAAGTACTGAAAAGAAACTGCCTGTCTCTGGCTTGTGAGGATGGGAACACTTCAGCTAGTTGTTATTACCCTGTTGTGACCTAGTCTTTCTTTTCATCCATTGTCATGTAGATACAATAATGACGAAACAACACCATGGGAGAATAAAACATCTACCTCTCTGGTCCTCCTCTCTGGTTCACAGTCATCTCATTTATTTGACAAGGAAGAACAATTATCTTTCCCTCTAATCTCTATAGTTAGTGTTGCTTATTTATTATTTTAATTGACAGTAAGTTCTGGGGATGAAATATGTCGTGGGCAATCAGGCGTTACTTTATACAGCCCTCAGAAGGCATAGGACATTGTGCCAAATGGTGAGCTGCTTGCATTAATAACAATAAAAGCTACTCCTGCAACTCCTTATATCTGAATATTTCCCCCAGATGTTTTGCTATCATTGTGATAACAGATCTCTGCTAGAACAGTGTGGGCAAACAAACTAGCCATAAAGATGGTAGAGAAGCACTTTAGGGAAATGACTAAAAACGCCTTCATTTTTAGTTTTGCCGACCAATGGGATCTCCCAAAGGATAATATGAAACTCTCCAGCTGTCACTGCTGTATTTGAATCTGTCTTTGTGTCTGGCACAGAAGAAATAGCTGTGGACAAATTTGGAAGACTTTTTAAAAAGAGAAACAAAAATGAATGGTCCAAAGAAGGGATTAGACTGAAAGCAAACTGTGGATCCATTTCCCTAGGGTTAGCCATGTCCCTTGGGAAAATACATTTCTGCATCATTCTTTGAAGCAAATATAGAGTATATCATTGTTTCTATCCATGAGAAGCTAGGGCCTGGAAGAGAATACATCTTCCAGAAGCAGCTCTCATTGCCTAGATTCATGTTTCTCAAGCTAGGACAGACCCGCTCCTGGGAACCAAGGTAGAGAGTTAGAGATATCTTATGTGTAATAACAAAAAAGAAAGTATAGGGGTTTATATTTTTAAAAATATACAACATTTATTGAGCATACATTGTAACATACACAATAATAATTTTCACATTAAACCAATGAGGTAGTTTATTTGTTGTTATTATTTCATGTTTTTCTACTGATAAGGAAAGGGAAGCTCAAAGTGATGTAAATAACTTGTCCAAGGACTTGAAGCTAGTGAATGGAAAAGTGAGATTCAAACCCAAGATGCTTAATTACAAATCCTGATTCCTTATCTCTTCTGTCTAATCAATATTAATCAGTAATAAGTAAATTAAGACATAGTTTATTAAAGTGAATTGGCTATACCTTATTGTTGAATAATTACCATGTTTTCTGTTGCTGCTACTGTTTTAGACAGCTTTCTGTGTCATGATGAGTTGATTTGGCCTGTATAATCAGACCCAGTGTTATGGAGCATCATCTCTCTCAGCAAAGATATTTCTAAGGGAATTTTGAGAAGTACTGTTGAAAGCCTTTTTTTTTTTTCTTTTTAGTAGAAATAAAGCTACTCAAATTTTGTTTTAAAAGTCTAATTTTAATCCACATTGAACAAGCAAGAAGAAAATTAAGAAAGCTACCTGTATTAGTAGACATAGATGTACTGAATGTAAAACAGTGGGTTATTAGCATAACTATTTACATACATATTTATAAGCAATCTTTTTGTACATTGTCTTTTATTTAGATGGAAATATATTTCTGACATTAAGTAAAGCACAGAGTGTAGACTGTAGAAAATAAATGTATGAAGAGCTAAGCAGTGTGTAGTATATTAGGAGTATCAATAATATTTGACAAGGATGGAGTAATATTGCCCAATTAGTTGATCTCCCTGAAACATATCCCTAAAAGGAGCTGGGAATACATTGAAAAGCAGATAAATGAGTAAAAAAGAGTCTTATATGATAACTTATTAGATTGATATATGTCCTATATGATAACTTAATAGAGTAGTTACCTATTAAGATAATAGATTAACTTATTAGTTCCCAGTATATTCCTGTAGAATTCTGGTTAAGCTGGATGGAAACATGTGACTTAGGATCTAAGATCTAAGTAGAACCTCTCATCTCCTCTTAAAGTAAAGAAGACTGGGTCTGACTGTCTCTGACTTATTTGGTTAGGAACCCAGTGCAATGACCAGCACCCTTAGTCTTGTGTAAGGGAAAAGCAATCTTGGATCAACTTAGGTACACAGTAAGTACAGGAAATAGAACAGAGCTAAAGTCAGCCATAGGCTAGTATGCGACCTTTTAAAATACATTGACCCAGTGGCTCCAAATCAATATGCTGGGCTATTCCGTATCAGGTTAGCAACTTCTCCCTTCCTGGAGAAGACTGAAGAGTGAAGGAGCAAAGAGGCAGTACACAGACTGAGGACAGAGCCTACTACCTCTCTTCTGCCTATGTGGCTTAGTCTGTTAACCTAGTTCAGTGCAGCGGTCACATCTGTGATGGATCAAATGTGGATACTGTTAGAATTTGGAGGAAACTCTGTCCCTGTATCCGCATGCCTATCATTAAGGTCTAGCCATTGTCCTCGCCTTTCCTTGATAGTGTGACAGAGAGTTTTACCAAAGAGCTCAGAAATACCTTAATGAGTCTAGACAATAATTAACTTCAAAGCCATGTTGAAAATTAAGCTAAAGCTTCGCACTCGCTTCTAAATCTACTTTTTAAATTATGTCTTGCTGTATTCTTTAGACTAGCTTGCCTTAATAGGCTCGATATTATAATGCTTTCTGCAATGAACAATCCTTGGGCTCCTTTAATAATCAAAAAAGTAACATAGATATAAAATTCATATTATTCCTCACCTATGATATAATTTAAGCTTTAAATGTTCTCTTTGATTATTTCCCTTATTTTTTTCTAGAAGCCCTCTCAGTTCTGGCCAGCCTGGGCTGTGTCTTCAGCAGCTGTTCATCAAGGGTCATTTTACTTTAAAATAGGCATACCTCTGCACACTCTAACATTGAATAACTGAAATATCCCTAGTTCCTCATGTGTTCATTTTTCAAAATTTAGTAATTCAACAATAAATGTAGAGCAACACCAGAACTATACCCCCCCAAATTTATTAAGATGGCATAGCTCTTACATCAATAGACATTCCCAAGCAAAGGTGATGTTCCCTTCTTGTTTCTATGTAAATCCTTAGTTATCGAGCAAAATCAAAGTAGAGGAAGCAAAAGAAAAAGTATTTATTTTTGTTTTTTTCTTTGCTTAGATATCATGGAATATATTCACATTTTCTAAGATCTCAATGTTGTACAGTCTTTCAGATAAGCACTGCAATGTCAAGGGCTTCTCTCTGACGGTTCGGAAGCCTCTCTAAGCCCTGTAGTATTTCTAAAGTCTTTACCTTCAGAAATCCCATAGTAAATATGTTATTTGCTGTATGTCCCCCCAAATCCTTGCAACTTATTAGTTTATGTTTTAACTCCCCTTAACCTTCATACTTCAGTAAGAGCACAGAATTTCTATCATTTCTGTTAATCTTGAATCCCATCTGCTCTAGACAGTTCCTGTCTCCAACATTTCCAATTGAGAAACAAGATGAAGGGGGATTGAGTGAGAGAAATCCTGAAAGAAAAACAAGCAAGAAAACAAAAGTACCCACAGTGAGCAATTAATCTGTGAAACCTCCTCTGGTCCAGCAGAAACAATCCATTGGCCGTAATTCTCACACACTAGGGGTCTGCCACGACATATAGCCTGGAGGCTTCGCCTGCATCAGTGAACTGGAAACAGAGTAGAGAGGGTAATGTCCAGCTGGGGTAATAAAACTCTTCTAAAAATCAGTGTTTGACAAGTTTGTGACTGATACTTCTGTAGGAGGTGTATATTTATTCCCTGGACATCTAGTTTACCTTAACAACAAAGACAGTTGTCCTTGGTCTAAAGTCTGTAAGAGAAACTGCTCTTCTCTTCCTTGTTCCTCTGATAGTCAGTTCTGTCTAGGTTAGCTAAATACAGCAGCCTAATTTCTCCATGTCATAGTATGTTCTAAATACCTCTGGAAGCTGTGCTTGTCTCTACTCATCCTTTCCAGACATCACATCCACTGTGGTGAGAGGAAAGACCTCTGGTCAAAGTATCCCTACCATTGCTCTCAACATTGAAAATGATGGATAGTAAGGAAGGGTATGTTTGCCTTTCATGCTTAGGACTGAACTGGCATGGAATGGAATCCATGTCAGGCAGAAAGCTTAAGGCAAGCAAGACTACTTAGTAGTTAAAAAAAAAAAAAATCTCTGTCTGCCCTTAAGGGTAGACTCTTAACCAATTTGTACATCTGTCCATCTCTTTCCCAAGTGGTGCAGTGGCAAAGAATCCTCCTACCAGTGCAGGAGATATAACAGACATGGGAAGATCCCCTGGAGTAGGAAATGGCAATCTGCTCTAGTGGTTTTTGCCTGGAGAATGTCATGGACAGAGGAGCCTGGCAGGCTACAGTCCATGGGATCACAAAGAGTCAGATATGATTGAGCATACACCACCCACCCTACCCCGCCACACACACCTCCCCCACCATAGGGAAGAAGAGAGAATCGGAAAAGAGCAATGACATTGTGTACTATGGGTGGGGTTTGCTTGGATCTATTATTCTAGGAAATCAAGGACTGGGGAGGAACTTTGAATGGGTGTTTAATCACACCCCATAGTGAAGTTCACCCTGGACTCTGAAAATCCAGTTTGGAATTTCCTTTTCCTTTGAGAGGGAGAATAATGTGGGTGCAGAGATAAGCAGAAGAACTGAAGCGTTTCCTGCCTCAACAGATAAACCAATGGGAGAGAAAGGATGTGAGAACTCTACTGACTTTTTTTTTTTTACTTTGTTTCTTCAGTTACTTTCTTTTTTTTTTTTTGCATTTTATTTATTTATTTATTTTTTATTAGTTTTGCCATACAATGACATGATATCGCCATGGGTTTACATATGCTCCCCCTCCAGAACCCCCCTCCCTCCTCCCTCCCCCCGGGAAATCTCGATGTACCAGCCCCAAGCATCAATCCTGGGCTGGCGATTGATTAGACATATGATAATTAACATGTTTCAATGCCATTCTCCCATATCATCCCACCCTTGCCCTCATCCACAGAGTCCACAAGCCTGTTCTATACATCTGTGTCCCTTTTGCTGTCTCACATGCTGGGTTCTCGTTACCGTCTTTCTAAATTCCATATATATGCGTTACTATACTATATTGTTGTTTTTCCTTCTGGCTTACTTCACTCTGGATAATAGGCTCCAGTTTCGTCCACCTGAGTAGAACTGATTCAAATGAATTTTTTTTAATGGCTGAGTAATATTCCATTGTGTATATGTACCACAGCTTTCTTATCCATTCGTCAGTTGATGGGCATCTAGGTTGCTTCCATGTCCTGGCTATTGTAAACAATGCAGCGATGAACATTGGGGTACACGTGGCTCTTTCAATTCTTTTTTCCTCGGTGTATATGCCCAGCAGTGTGATTGCTGGGTCATATGGCAGGTCTATTTGCAGTTTTTTAAGGAACCTCCACACTGTTTTCTGTAGTGGCTGTACTAGTTTGCATTCCCACCAACAGTGTAAGAGAGTTCCCTTTTCTCCACATCCTCTCCAGCATTTATTGCTTGTAGACTTTTGGATGGCAGCCATTCTGACTGGTGTAAAGTGGTACCTCATTGTGGTTTTGATTTGCATTTCTCTGATAATGAGTGATGTTGAGCATCTTTTCATGTGTTTGTTAGCCATTTTTATGTCTTCTTTGGAGAAATGTCTGTTAAGTTCTTTGGCCCACTCTTTGATTGGGTCGTTTATTTTTCTAGAATGGAGCTGCAGGAGTTGCTTGTATGTTTTTGAGATTAATTGTTTGTCCGTTGCTTCATTGGCTATTATTTTCTCCCATTCTGAAGGCTGTCTTTTCACCTTGCTTATAGTTTCCTTTGTTGTGCAGAAGCAAGATCACATCCTGGGCCATAAATCTAGCCTTGGTAAATTCAAAAATATTGAAATCATTCCAAGCATCTTTTCTGACCACAATGCAGTGAGATTAGATATCAATTATAGGAGTAAACCATTCAAAACTTCCAACATTTGGAGGCTCAACAACACACTGCTGAATAACCAACAAATCATAGAAGAAATCAAAAAAGAAATTCAATTATGAATAGAAATGAATGAAAATGAAAACACAACAGCCCCAAACCTTTGGGACACCGTAAAAGCAGTGCTAAGGGGAAAGTTCATAGCATTACAAGCTCACCTCAGGAAACAAGAAAAAAGTCAAATAAATAACCTTACTTTACACCTAAAGCAACTAGAAATGGAAGAGATGCAGAAGCCCAGGTCTAGTAGAAGGAAAGAAATCTTAAAGATCTGGGCAGAAATAAATGCCAAGGAAACAAAAGAGACCATAGCAAAAATCAACCAAGCCATAAGCTGGTTCTTTGAGAAGATAAATAAAATTGACAAACCATTAGCCAGACTCATCAAGAAACAAAGGGAGAAGAACCAAATCAACAGAATTAGAAATGAAAACGGAGAACTCTACTGACTTTTATTGAATGGACCTGGTGACTAACACATAGAGGGAGGAGCAGCAGCTCTTATCTTATAGGTCCCTTATTATGACATCAAACATGTTAAAGTTATGGCCATTTGAACCAATCCACCAGTTAGTGGGAGAAACACAAATGTTCATGCTGAATGAAAGAAAGCCTATAGCTGCTTTTTAAAAATCCTACAATAATAATAAATTGATAATTTGTTGACTGAATATTTACTATATGCTAGATATCATTTGCATATATTAGCTAATCAACTTGAGGGTCAAAATCATTCTAGGATTGTGTCTATTTTATAGAGAAGTACATTAAAGATTAGGGACATTGAGAAACTTTCCCAAGAACACAGAGATGGTAAATGAAAAATCTTTCATATCCATGCATGCTCACATCTGACTGAGCACAAAGCCTGATTTGGAGTCTGTGTATCTAGGTTTTCTGACTTTTAAGATCATTTGGAAATTAAGATTTTTAATCTCTGGTTGTTTAAATATTTGCTCCATTTTCTCCCAAGCACTGAATGTGGGAGCAAACAAACATTCTGTGGGCAGCATTCAGCCTCCAAGCTGGCTGTTTGCAATTTCTGCTGAGTCTAACGCTTACAGTTTACACCAAGAGTGTAAGCATATAAGTTCAGCAAGCAGGTTAAGAATATAGAAATAGAGGCTGGTTTCATGTTTTATGTAATCCCATATGGTATTCTCTTGTAGTTCATTATAAATATTCATTGTATACATTTTATGTGACTGGCACTGTGCTGGATACTGAGGATTCAGGAAAACAGATATTAATCTCTTTTCCTTAAAAGAAAAAGAAAATAAGAAGCAATGACATTTTATGCAGTATGAAGGTGATGCTCTAAGGGCAAAGGAGCAACTAAGACTTAAAGGGTCATTCTTACAGGAATAATTGATAGCTAATTTGAAGAAGGGCTTCCCTGTTGGATCAGTGGTTAAAGAACTCACCTGCCAATTCAGGAGATGTGGACTCGATTAATCCCTGGGTCAGGAAGATCCTCTGAATAAGGAAATGGAAACCTGTTCCAGTATTCTTGCCTAGAAAATCCCATGGACAAAGGAACCTAATGGACTATAGTTCATGGGGCCACAAAAGAGCTAGACATGACTTAGTGACTAAACCACAACAACAGCAGCAATTTGAAATATAAAGAGTTCATTTTGTACAGACTCAACAAGACTTGAGAGACCATTGTCCCTTCTGAAAAGTGGGCACAGTGAAAATTTGGTTCAGTAATTTACAGAGTTAAATGACAAGAGCCATTGTTAGAAAGCTAGCAAGACCAAGTCGTGAGGGGCTTTGAAAACCATACTGAGGCCATATTGAGTAGAGACTGTATCCTGACAACTGCGAGGAATGAAGAAACTTTGGAGGGGAGGCACCATGGTTAAATGTTCATGTTAGAATCCTCTGCCAGTTCTTAATTTGGAAAAATAGATTGGAAAGAGCAAGACTGAGATCAAGGAGAAGAGGTAAAAGACTATCACTGGAAGGAAGGCAGAAGATGAAGTACCTCATATAACTTCATTAATGGTGAGCCTAAGTGGACAGAGAAGGAAATAACTAAGGAGGCAGAATCAACAGTTTTCCTTGGTTTAAGGGGCTAAGGAAGATTTGACACTTTAAGGTGTCAAATGATTGGGGGAGACAGGTATTCTGGAAGGAAATAATAAGAGAGGGGCAGGAACATCAAGTTTTGAAGAACTTGCATTTGTCTTAAAAAAATCCTCAATAATCCAGAGAAAGAGAAGTCTAACAGCTGGACTAATTCTGAACTGGGGTTTCATTATGCAGGTGAGTGATTGAAATGGAATTGCATAAAGTCTAAGAGAAGTTGAACAGGAAACATGACAATGGGTAGAGATTGGCTTCCAGATTCTGCTGGGCATGTGGGGAGTTTGGAGTTTGGAAGTCATTATTCCTGTAGTCCTCAGGAATAGAAAGAATCTTCACTAACTGAAACTCAGCCACTCTTCCTATGTCTATCAGAGAGGTGAAATCATGGGCCAGTGGTTGCCTCCCTAAAGGAGAGCCAGGTGAATACAAAGACATACAGTTTATCATAGCAAAAACTGGGAGTTAGAACCCTCCAAGGTGCCTGGCAAGACAAGTACTTAAAACCTGAGCTGTGGCAGGTGAACTAGTGGAGATTCCCTGAGGCCAAGTTTCAGAGTTAAAAACTCCAGGGAGCCCAGTCATGAGGGAACAACCACACTCTAGTGACTTTTACTTCCAGGCACCCTACCAAGTTCTCACAGCTCCAACAGATATCCCCAGGAGCTTCTGTAAAGGTGGGGATGGGTGGAATAAGCATTTCAAATACACCCAGAGTATTTTACTCTTAAGAAGGCTTGCCCCTAAGGGAAACGATTTTACTAGAGTCTACCTGACTTTAGGAAAGGGAAATGCCCATCTCAGTTCCCTCTAGCCTTTCTGTTGTAGCTAAGGGGAAAACAAAACAAAACTAAAAAGTACACTGAGATCTAATCCTAGGACTGTAGAGAACTGATGTCTAAATATGATGGAAGATCCAGAGACTCAGAAGATAGTGAGAAGGTTAAAGTCTTATCAGTTTGTGGTCAAAGAGAAGGATACTGGAATTTAAAATTTCAGAGGCAGAACAGTGGTGTAGGATGCTGCCTTAACCCGGATGTAGAATCTGTCAGAAGCCTCTAAAAGACAAAGAAGATTCAGAAAAGGAATGAAAGAGTTGGCTCAAAAAGGGTATGAGGGAGTCAGAATGCTTTATTGGCCAAATAAATATATAAGTATTTAAAAGTAACTGCAAAATAGAGAAGTCTACTGAATATCTATTAGCCTGTTCGTGGAAAACTTTCAGAAATTTTCTCTTGTGATTATCATGTTCACAAAGGTCATGCCCTATATTCAGGTATGAACATAGCAAAAATCAAAGATAAAATTGTTTTATATAGGCAGTTCAGTTTTATAAGAAATCTCTAAACTTTCATTATCTTGGGGACTTGAATTAGTCAAGTAACACTGTTATTTTTGGTTTATCTCAAGGTGTAAAATGTTATATTTGTCTGTCTGTTGTTGCTGTTTTGTTATATCCTGACTGTGTTTTATGAAATATTTAGTTATGTTGGCAGCAGGTCAAAGTTTCATTTTTAAAAAAAATTCTACAAGGTTTAACTTCTAATACAAAACTGACCAAAAATCATGATTGTTTTCAGTATTTCCCCTTATAGCTTATCTGAATGAGCTCACAATGATCTCTGAACACTTCTTACATTGAAACAATGAGAAGCAACTGCACATTGTCAATAAGCATTTCTGTTTTTTGTCTAGGAAAGTTTTCTAAAATAACTGTGTCCATTCTAATACTATGAATATAACTTATACCCTTTTGTAGTGACACCCAAAGCACTTTTTAGATTTTGCTGTAGAAAATGACAAAACTACAGTCTCAAACATATAAAAAACAAAGTCACAGATCTATAGTTTTGAGTATATTTCATGTTCATTTATTTGAAAGAAGATAATTTCCTACTGTAGAAGATTCAGTTGTCTGCCACTTCTAAGTTTTGCTTTTCTTGTTGCCAAAAGTGATGATCTTATAATAAAAGTTGAGCTTGGTTATATATATATATATAAATATACAAACACACACAACCACACCCATGCATACATATATATGTATATACACATATATGCATAGAATGATATTATACATATTATGTAAATATATTATCCCCTGAGGAGGGAATAGTAACCCGCTCCAGTATTCTTGCCTGAACAGTCCCATGGACAGAGGAGCCTGGTGGGCTACAGTCTCTGGGGTCACAAAGAGTTGGATATAACAGAGGTGGCTTAGTATTCACTCCCGCATACATATTATATGTAAATGCACATATACATATATTTATGAGATTTATATATGCATGTATATATACATGTAACATGCATGTATAAACTTATATATGTACACACAAATATAATTTATGGAGGGCCTGGAACAAAATAAGTCCTCAATAAATATCAGTTATTGTGCAGTCTGCTATGCTGTTTATAAGAGAGGATGCTTAGTATATGCTCACCCATGAAATTGGAGAAAGGATTTTCTTTAATGTCACCTAAATTCAGCTTATATACATTATGGAATTAAGATTAGACAGTATAACTAAGAGTTAAGGATCAAATATGAGACAAATTATAAATTCTGGAAATGTAAGAGATATAATTATGTATAATTATAGAGAAGAGAAAGAAGAAAAATTAAGAAAAAAAGTGACAGTTTTTCATATCATCTGAAGAGGGCAGCAACACAGAGAAACAGATAATGGGGACAGTTGTAGATACCCAAGTGCAGAAGACAGGGAAGGATGGAGGTGGAGAGTTCCACTTGTGGGTTACTAATGTAGATGGAGATGGATGTAAAGGTAGAATTTGGATTTTCTCGGTGGGACCAAAAAGAGAGAATAAAGCCAGGAAAATAAAAAAGAGGTTTTTAGAAAGATGCAGTGATGTGAGAAGGAGAAGTGAATACTTATTAAAAGAAGGTTGAAGGATCAGATGAAAGACTGAAGAATCAGATATGCAAAGAAGTCAGTAGTTTTCAATTCTAGAGGGAGGAGAAGAGCAGTATGTAAGTTTTTAAAGCAGCCCCCCTCCCATCTCTCTTCCATCCTATCAGTGAACTTTTATCATAGGCTTAAGATCACCTTTCACCACTAACAGCTTATGTAATTCTTTCTAACTGAAAAAGATTTTCTCTGTCCTGCCATAATTATTGCTGAGGATAAGCCCCAAGGCATTCCCTCAAGTTAGAATTTATTCCCCTCCCCATACTCTCACTGGTTCTTACTGATAGCTTACTGTGAACAATGTCAGATTCTTGATCTTTGAAGAAGATTGAGCTTTGGGACCAGGGACCAGGCTTGATCACTCAAGAGCTTTTGTATAGCAGAGTTTTATTAGAGTAAGAAAAGGGACTGAGAAAGCTTCTGACATAAACGTCAGAAGGGAGATGGAGAATGTCCCTCTCGCTAGTGTTAGCAAGGGAGTTATATACTTTTTAATTAGTTATTACAATAAATCAAAAGAATGTCTGGAGGTTGTAAAGATCTTACTAGACCCACTCCCATAATTTACATTTTAAAAACAGGATTAGCCAGAAGGTTTTCAGGAATGAGAAACTGTCCTCAAGCAGGATACATTGTTATATAATCCCTGAGTGAATGAAAGTCCTTCAGGCATGTCTGACTCTTTTCAGCCCCAGGGACTGTAGCCCACCAGGCTCTCCTCTGTCCATAGGATTCTCCAGGCAAGAGTACTGGAGTGGGTTGTCATTCCCTTCTCCAGGGGATCTTCCCAAAGCAGGGATCAAACCCAGCTCTCCTGTTATATCTTCTTTTAGTTTTGCTTCCTTTTGGTCTTTACCCTGCTGGCGTCTTTGGGAACTGTGCATATGTGTAACAGCATCTACTGTACCTCTTCATTTTAGCTTAGGCTGGATTTGAAGGGCCAAAACAGGAAAACACTTAAGGAGACCTGAGACTCTCATGGAGAAATAAATGAGAGCTGCTGTTTCTTTTAGCTTTGCTTTCCTGTTCTTTATTATTTATTTTTTTAAAAAAATGTAATCTCTCCTTTTATCAACCTTCATCATTTCATGCTGTAAGAAAGTGCAATCACTAAAGGCAAATAACCTTATGAACCTGCTGAGTGAAGAGAGAAGGCCGTGGTATAGACAAATGGATTAGGAGGGGTTTACAATCCCTAGTATGAACTCTAGGGTTTATAATCCCCAGCACAGAGTTTAAACTGAGTTGTTTGTTGTGTAATCTTCAGTTTGAGGCTTAAAGGAAAAAACAAATGTTTTATTTGACTAAGGAATGTAGAGGAGAAAAAAAAAATTGTCCTTTTCTCCTCCTTGGGGACCCCTGGACGTCTTATCAATCTGCCTAGGAATTGATTCTCTCATTACTTTAATCAGAATTACCATGTATATAAGGAATCTAGAAAAATGGTATAGATGAACCTGTCTGCAGGGCAGAAATAGAGATGCAGATGTTGAGAGCAGACATATGGATGGGTTGCGGGGCAGAGGAAGGGTGGGGTGAATTGACAGATTGGGATTAATTTATATGCACTATGTGTAAAGCAGATAGCTAGTGGGGACATACTCTGTAGTGCAGTGAGCTCAGCTCGGTGCTCTATAGTGACCTAGATGAGTGGGAGGAACAGGTCCAGACACATTCAAGAGGGAGGAGATATATGTATACATATAGCTGATTCACTCTGTTGTAAAACATTGTAAAGCAACTATACCCCAGTTTTTAAAAAAGAATAAAATATAATTACCAGAGTATTGTATTATAAATATTTCATTTATGCCTATGCCACATGTTCTTGAGGAACCATCATTAACCTGGCGTTTTGTCGAGTTCCAGGGGTGCAAACGTGCCCTCAGAGATTTTATAATCCAATGATGAAACACTGAGATATTGGCAAATAAATATAATAAGTGATTGAATATATGATGGCCATCTGTTGAGCAAAAAGGCATATAAAGGAGAATGGCAAAATCGACCTGAAGATTATCAAGAAAAGGCATCAGAAGGACGGTGATGCTCCCCATGTTGTCAAGAAAAAGAGTACAGTGACTAAAGTGTTAAACCATAGCCTAGGAGCCGTGGTAAGCTCAGCTTAGCATGTCTGCTGAGTGTATGTATTTCTCTGTCTTTTTTAACCTTTTGAAAATTAGTTGAGAGCTAGGTATAAAACACACACACCATGCACATCTTCTAACGATTCTTTCAACTAACTCCCCTTCGCTAATACCGACCCTTAGTTCACTCTTTCACATAGTAGTCACCGATCACTTTTTACTAGAAAAATGTACAAATGACAGTACAGTTTTTCCAGCTGCTGCATAATGTAAAAACAAGATACGAGCTTTCTTCTAAGTGAACAATAACTGCCAAATTCACTCTTTGCTGTATGTTTGTTAAGCTGCAATAGTAGCTAGGAACTCATGCCAGCATCAGAATATCATACAAATCAATGCTCAAAAGCAATATTATTGTACACCATCTTGCTCTTTGGCTTTTTATTTTGGAGCTTCTGAAGTCTGTTTACAAATAGATCATTTATATTCGCACACTTATTTTTTTTATAGTTTTCATAATGAAAGCTAGGTCCCTACCATCGCTATATATGCACTCAGCTTTTATAAGCAAGACTATGGAGATGAGTTGCTCTAAGCTGTAATGTAAATAGCTTACTGCACTAAGAAGGCATTGCTTTCCCCCATGTACATGTTTTATTTGCATTTTAATACTCTAGTAAAACTCTATTAGCCATCATTCTCTTATTTTAGTAATTTTCTCATCTTGGAGCTTTGTGGGGGGGTGGCCAAGTAGAAACACTTTTCTTTAGTATTATTAATATTTATAATAACTTTTGTGGAAAACTATCTAATAAACAGTATTGTTGCAAGAAAATAGGAGAAAAACAAAGGAGGAAGCATGGAAAATCCAGAATCCCACTCCTCTAATAAACCAACTGTTTTCATTTACATTGGTTATATTTAGACTTCAAATGCATCCGTTGGTAAAGAACAACTGTGGAATTAATTTTATGTGTGCATAACAACCAGCTTTATCTTTTCTACAACAAAACTGTCTTCTTGGGGATGAGACTGTAGAGCTTGGATGGTTCCCAAGGTTCATCTCCTGTGAATTTCCTCCCTTATAGCCTTCAGGCTGCTCTCAGAGGCCTGGTCTACAGGATACATTGTGAATGATTGCATTAGCCAGCAGCCTTGCGTACCACAGCAGCATGTTGCTTTTGAAAGCAGCCAAGTAGAAACAAGGTTTGTTAGAGATAAAGAGAGAAGGGTGACTATTTAAAAAGAGAGAACTGATTATGAGAGAATGTCCTGCAGTCTCACTACCTGGATTGATTCTAGACCCCATTGCCACATGTGAGGCTTAGGCAAGTTACTTAACTTTATTGATCCTTGCTTCTTTCCATCCATAAAATATATACAACAATCACACTGATTTTACAAGGTTGAGGAGTTACAGGTGATTTAACATGTGTGATTATAATATATGTTAAGTGCTGTCATTGTTTAGTTGCTAAGTTGTGTCCGATTCCTTTGAGCCCCCATGGCCTGTTGCCCACCCGGCTCCTCCATCCATGGGATTTCCCATGCAGGAATACTGGAATGGGTAGTCATTTCCTTCTCCTGACCCAGGGATTAAACCCATGTCTCCTGGCAGGCAGATTCTTTGCCAATGAGCCCCCAAGGAAGTCTGTGCAAAATGCTACACACATAATAAACACTTAGTAAATGTTAGCTCATTTTTTTTCTGTAAATCTAAACCTTATTTACCCTCTCCTGTCTACCACCACTTGTGCTGACTTATGGGTGAAAAGGGCCCCCAGCCTAGTATGGAATGTTACACAGACATTCAAAATAGGAAATTTGGGGGAGCTGGCTGATGAATAACTTCTCAGGTATGATGAAATCCTTTCTTTATAGCAACAGGAAAGTAAGAATGGCTTAGCAGAATAAGTACTTGTGTTCAAGTTGCAGCTTCCATCTCACAAGTCCTGTGGCTAAAATGTTTCCCTTTTCTGAACATTCAATGCAATAATAAGTTATCTTAGATAATCTATCAGGTTCCCAGAAGCTCTACATTTTCATGTGGATCATGAAAGTGAAAATGTTAGTTGCTCAGTTGTGTCTGACTCTTTGTGTCCCTATGAACTGTAGCCCACCAGGCTCCTCTGTCCATGGGATTCTCCAGGCAAGAGTACTGGAGAGTATAGCCATTCCCTTCTCCAGGGGGTCTTTGCAACACAGGGATCGGACAGAGGTATCCTGTGTTGAAGGCAGATTCTTAAGCCATGCCAGTAATTCCAGGAGTCAAACCAAATGAGAGCCAATATAAATTCTGCTGTGTTTCTTTGGTCTTAGTATGCCATAGCCATTTACCAGGTAAGTAGGACAGTTAGAAGGTTTAAATGAATAATATTATTTTCTGGAATTTCATTATTGTTCATACTAATTCATTCAGTAAGAATTTACTAAATAACTTCTGTAAATCAAACTGTTTACTGGATTCTGGAAGTACAGACTTAAGGTTATGATTCTTGGCCATTAGAATATGGGGATCCTGATAGGAAACATACATATGTAAACAAATAGTTTCAGCATGGTATAATGAAAACTATGTATAATGTGTGCAGAAAGAGTCATGAAGACACAGAAGTAGAACTTCTGAATGGAATAGTGAAACAGTAAAAGAATGGGCTTTGAAATCAGGTAGAATTTTCATTCATGCATTTATAAATTTTGTGACCAGGCAGTTTACTCTCTAAGTCTCAGTTTGCTGTCTGAAATAAAGTGATGATGATGCGTGTTTTAAAGTGCTATTATGAATAAATATCTAACTTATTTGTCTACTCTTAGCTCAGTGGTCATCAGGAGCCTACTAAGTATTCTTTGTCTTAATTTACTACCTTCTTAGAAAAAATAGGCATTTGATTTGAGCCTCAGATAAAAGCGTAGGAGTTTGCTTGGTAAATACAGTCAAATATGTATCTGGAAAGGGTGGTATGTACATTAAATAATAGATTTGCAAACTTATTTTTCACTCTAGAGATTGGTCAAATCTTACTGGGGGAGAAGATCCATAGTTAGAATATGGTAAATGATTTTAAAGAGAATTTGTTCTCAAGCAAGAGCTGTGCTTGCCATGCTGTCTTCCTGGTAAGCATTGCAAGATGATTAGTATTCCTCTTAAACATACGTTCCTAGGATTATCTTCGTGTCACTGTGGTTATGGAAGTTGCTCCTGGCCATTTCAGTATTGTAGGAAGAAAATAAATATAGAAATAATATGAGTAAAGAAGGACAGATATTAAAAGGGTAATATCATCAGAAGGATTGGATTTGTGGCATGAGTATAGAGATTGAATTCAGAAGCCTATTGTAGGATTTAGAAGCTTGGAGTTATACTTTTAATATAGCAAACCCTGACAGATCCATGCCTTTATTTGCATTTTAAAATAGTGTTTGGGGGTTAGAGAAAGGAAATAATATGTTTAAAAGTAGAAGACTGGGTTTAGTGACTAAGATGCAAAGAATCAAGTGAGCATTTTCAGTGATGACCTGTCGCTTAATCATTTACAAATGTATTTTTCTTTTCAAAATTAAGCATTAGAAGTGTGAAAATTTCATTTTAATGAAAGTTCTTTCTCTTCCTATTCAGTCCACAGCCCTAATTGTTATACTCCCCTTAGACTAATAATGTTTGATATTTATATTGGCTGTACCTTTGCTATTGATTATCATTACAATTTAATATGATAATTTTATATCCTAATTCAAGTATATTAACTCTTGATAGTATCTCTTAGTATTATTTTCCTTTTCTGCTTTCTAACAGTCATTATTTGACAGTTCCATTTCTATTTTTCATGATCAAAATCTTTAATATTTTCTTCTACCACCACACTCAAATCTTTGTGGTTTTGTGCATAGTTTGAATGTAAAAGCTGAAAACCAATCAAGAGAATTTAGCATGACTGAATCTTAATACATACTGTTCAATGTTGTAATTAATACATACTGTTCAGATAAGTGAAAGGCAAAGGAGAAAAGGAAAGATAAACCCATCTGAATGCAGAGTTCCAAAAAAAGCAAGGAGAGATAAGAAAGTCTTCCTGAGAAACCAGTGCAAAGAAATAGAGGAAAACAATAAAATGGTAAAGACTAGAGATATTGTCAAGAAACTTAGAGATACAAAGGGAGCATTTCATGCAAAGATGGGCTTAATAAAGGACAGAAATGGTATGGATGTAACAGAAGGAGAAGATATTAAGAAGAGGTGGCAAGAATACACAGAATTATATAGAAAAAGTCTAAATAATCCAGATAATCACACAGCTGTCATCATTTACCTAGAGCCAGACATCCTGGAATGTGAAGTCAAATGGGCTTTAGGAAGCATCACTATGAACAAAGCTAGTGGAGGTGATGGAATTCCAGTTGATCTGTTTCAAGTTGTAAAAGATGATACTACTGAAGTGCTGCACTCAATATCCCAATAAATTTGGAAAACTGAGCAGTGGCCACAGGACTGGAAAAGGTCAGTTTTCATTCCAATTATCAAGAAAGGTAATGCCAAAGAGTATTCAAACTACTACGCAATTGTACTCATCTCAACGCTAGCAAAGGAATACTCAAAATTCTCCAAGTGGGGCTTCAACAGTATGTGAAGCAAGAACTTCCAGATTTTCAGGCAATATATAGAAAAGGCAAAGTAACTAGATATTAATTGCCAAAATCCATCCACTGGATCACAGAAAAAGCAAGAGGGTTCCAGAGAAACATCTACTTTTGCTTTACTGACTATGCAAAAGCCTTTGATTGTGTGGATCACAACAAACTGTGGACAATTCTTAAAGAGATGGGAAACCAGACCACCTAACCTGCCTCCTGAGAAAGCTGTATGCAGGTCAAAAAGCAACAGTTAGAACTGGACATGGAGAAATGGGCTGGTTCCAAATTTGTAAAGGAGTATGTCAAGGCTGTATATTGTTCAGTTCAGTTCAGTTCAGTCACTTAGTCGTGTCCAACTCTTTGTGACCAGATGAATCACAGCACTCCAGGCCTCCCTGTCCATCACCAACTCCTAGAGTTTCCCAAACTCACGTCCATTGAGTCGGTGATGCCATCCAACCATCTCATCCTCTGTCGTCCCTTTCTCCTCCTGCTCTCCATCTTTCCCAGCATCAGGGTCTTTTCAAATGAATCAACTCTTCACATCAGGTGGCCAAAATATTGGAGTTTCAGCTTCAAAATCAGTCCTTCCAATCAACACCCAGGACTGATCTTTAGGATGGACTGGTTGGATCTCTTTGCAGTGCTTATTTAACTTCTGTGCAGAGTACATCATGCAAAATGCCGGGCTGGATGAAGCACAAGCTGGAATCAAGATTGCTGGGAGAAATATCAATAACCTCAGATACGCAGATGACACCACTCTTAAGGTAGAAAGTGAAGAGGAACTAAAGAACCTCTTGAGGAAAGTGAAAGAGGAGCGTGAAAAAGCTGGCTTAAAACTCAACATTCAAAAAACAAAGGTCATGGCATCCAGTCCCATCACTTCATGGCAAATAGATGGGGAAACAAAGGAAACAGTGGCAGATTTTACTCTTTTGGGCTCGAAAATCACTGCAGATGGTGACTGTAGGCATGAAATTAAAAAACACTTGCTCCTTGGAAGAAAACTATGGCCAACCTAGACAGAATATTAAAAAACAGTGACATTACTTTGCTGGCAAATATCTGTCTAGTCAAAGCTATGGTTTTTCCAGTAGTCGTGTATGTGTCTGAGAGTTGGACTATAAAGAAAAGGGAACTCTGAAGAACTGATGCTTTTGAAGAAGTTTCAAAAGTGTTGGAGAAGACTCTTCAGAGTCCCTTGGACTGCAAGAAGATCCAACCAGTCCATCCTAAAGGAGATAAGTCCTGAGTATTCATTGGAAGGACTGATGCTGAAGCTGATGCTCCAATCCTTTGGCCACCTTTTGCGAAGAACTGACTCATTGAAAAAGACCCTGCTGCTGGGGAAGATCGAAAGCAGGAAGAGAAGGGGATGACAGAGGATGAGATGGTTGGATGGCATCACCAACTTGATAGACATGAGTCTGAGCAAGCTCCAGGAGTTGCTGATGGACAGGGAGACTAGGTGTCCTGCAGTCCCTGGGGTCACAAAGAGTTGAACACAACTGAGCGACTGAACTGACTGTTCAGTGTTGGACCAAAAGTGAATTTTCTTGTGTCTGAATCCAATGTCAAAACATCTCAGGCCATTTAAAGGAGAGTGTTCCTGGTATCATATTAACATTAAATATTTTTTTTGTTATGCTCAATCCTTTTGCTAAAATCCAGCAATATTTTATATTGCTTCACGTTTAGGCCACTCCAGTTCAGTTCAGTCGCTCAGTCGTGTCTGACTCTTTGCGACCTCATGAACTGCAGCATGCCAGGCCTCCCTATCCATTTCCAACTCCGGGAATCCACACAAACCCATGGCCATCGAGTCGGTGATGCCATCCAGCCATCTCATCCTTTGTCATCCTCTTCTCCTCCTGCCCCTAGTCCTTCCCAGCATCATGGTCTTTTCCAGTGAGTCAACTCTTTGCATGAGGTGGCCAAAATATTGGACTTTCAGCTTCAACATCAGTCCTTCCAGTGAACACCAAGGACTGATCTCCTTTAGTTGGACTTGTTGGATCTCCTTGCTGTCCAAGGGACTCTCAAGAGTCTTCTCCAACACCACAGTTCAAAAGCATCAATTCTTTGGTGCTCAGCCTTTTCACTGTCCAACTCTCACATCCATACATGACTACTGGAAAAACCATAGCCTTGACTAGACGGACCTTTGTTGGCAAAGTAATGTCTCTGCTTTTCAAAATGGTATCCAGGTTGGCCATAACTTTCCTTCCAAAGAGTTAGCGTCTTTTTATTTCATGGCTGCAGTCACCATCTGCAGTGATTTTGGAGCCCAAAAAAATAAAGTCTGGCATTGTTTCCTCTATTTCCACATCTATTTGCCATGAAGTGATGGGACCAGATGCCATGATCTTAGTTTTCTGAATGTTGATCCTTAAGCCAACTTTTTCACTCTCCTCTTTCACTTTCATCAAGAGGCTCTTTAGTTCCTCTTCACTTTCTGCCCTAAGGGTGGTTTCCTCTGCATATCTGTGGTTCTTGATTTTTCTCCCAGCAATGTTGATTCCACCTTGTGCTTCTTCCTTCCAGCCCAGTGTCTCTCATGATTAGGCCATTATATTCCTGCATAGTAACTGTATTTTTTTTTCCAGAGTTTCTAATTGCTTTTCTTTTTGTCTTGCCTCATTATTTTAATCCTTTCTCTTAGAGGTCATTGTTAAGTTCTCCTCAGTCAAGTGACTCCTTCCCTTGTTCCTCCCTACCCTTCTGTCCTCTGTGTTTTTTCTGTTAAAAACCCATGGACCTCTGCTCCAATCTGGATTAGGGCTTTTCACAATTGCTACCTAGCCTTAATCTCAGAACTGCCCTTCACTGATCTGCTAGGCTGAGTTTGCTTGTTCTCCTACTCCATGTTTTATTTACTCTTATTTTATTTTTGTTAATAAAGTATATCCTGCAGTAACTTTTCAAGTAAGAATATGTGCACCATAAGCTTTCTGAGAACTCCATGGACAGTGGAACCTGTTCGGCTACCATCTATGTGGTCACAGAGTTGGACTCTACTAAGAGACAAACACGCACACAGACAAGCTTTCTGTAATTTCTTATCAGACTTTATTGATACATTTACCTTATTTCAAATACTAGTTGAAAATTACTTTTCCTAAAAAAATATTAATGGTATTGGCCAACATTGTTTCTGACATCAGGTCACTAATTGGAAGTGAGTAAATGTCTATTCTTCTTTATTTCAGTGTCACTTTAATTCCTTTCTATGGGAGTGATGAGTAGCTGTATATTGAAATTAACAAGTGTGCTATTAAGTTTGGATTTTATCTTATAATTTTTATTACCATGCACAGGATATTTTGGGGTCCCATCCATTTGATAATATTTCTTTTTCAGCCACAAGAAAATATTTGTCCTTTACTGGTTTAATAATTTGTCCTTTAATTTTATTACTACTTATTTCAAGAAATTCTAGTGGTAAAATTCTGGGTATTTTGACTTGAGCCTCATTGTCTCATTACTTTCCTATTATTTTGTTTTTATTTTTATTGCTAATCTTAAATATTCTGAGCTATGTCCTTGACTTTTTAATTTAGATTTTTATTGATATTTTTTAAATGCTTATAATAATATCTTTAATCTCTAAGAGTGATTTCTTGTACTTCCCTTCCCCCCCCCTTCACAGGAATCCCTATTTTATGAGTAAAATATCTTCACAAATCCCCCTGGCTATATTAATTAGAATGTTATTTTTTAAATTTATTTATTTTTTTATTGAAGGATAATTGCTTTACAGAATTTTGTTGTTTTCTGTCCAACCTCAACATGAATCAGCCATAGGTATACATATATCCCCTCCCTTTGGAACCTCCCTCCCTTAAGTTCTCTTATTTTTTTGAATTCTCTCTTTTTTTTCTTTCTGAAAGTATATATTTCTGTTTTAGACTTTTAGGTCATTTTCTAGGGTGCTTAATCTTCTCATAAACATAACAATTTGTGGTACTCTCTTCACATTCAATTGTGAGTTTCCATTGCTATTAAATTGTGAAGGCTATTTTCCAGCTACATTGGTATTTTAAGACTCAGTTTCTTTATGACTTCCAAAGGCACATTTTTAGAAGGAACAATTCATTGTTCAGGGAAATAGTCAGTTAGTCAACTAGAAAATTTGAAAGAAAAATTTGTAGTCAAGATTATTCCTGTTTTTCCAGCTTTAGGACTCAGTCTTTTTAAAGAGTACTTCCAGGGTCCCAGTACTTGAAATGTTCTGTAGGCTTATAGCTCTTCTTACTGACCTAGAGAAGCTATACTGGATGGGATATAATAGGTTGAAAATATTAAGTAAGAAAACTACAGCATTAATTTTTATATTGTGCATCTACAGTGGCATAAGGATGCAAATGAAGTCAATAGTCTCATTATTAAAAGTCACATTGGAATAAACTAGGACAGCAGAATGGCTGTTTTTTGCATCAATAATATCTTAGGAATGTTACTATTATTGCCCTCACTCTTTTTTGTTATTAATTGAATTGTTTATGTCTCCTTCTCATGTTAATATATTTGGTGTACTGCATTGTGTTCATTCTTGAATAAGTAGTGTTTGTCATACTTCAGAGTAAGTGGCAGATAGTGTATGTTGATTAAATGACTGAATAAATAAGCTAATGAGTGAATGAAGATTCTTGTTTCCAATTTAATCGTACTTTACCGTGCAAAGCATTAACTTGTCTGACTATCAGCTTCCTCATTGTGATATAAGAATAATGGGTATAATGTGGCGAAAAGGGAACCCTCTTACACTGTTGGTGGGAACGCAAACTAGTACAGCCACTATGGAGAACAGTGTGGAGATTCCTTAAAAAACTGCAAATAGACCTGCCATATGACCCAGCAATCCCACTGCTGGCCATACACACCGAGGAAACCAGAATCGAAAGAGACACGTGTACCCCAATGTTCATCGCCGCATTGTTTACAACAGCCAGGACATGGAAGTAACCTAGATGCCCATCAACTGACGAATGGATAAGAAAGCTGTGGTACATATACGCAATGGAATATTACTCAGCATTAAAAAGAATACATTTGAATCAGTTCTACTGAGGTGGACGAAACTGGAGCCTATTATACAGAGTGAAGTAAGCCAGAAGGAAAAACAACAATACAGTATACTAATGCATATATATGGAATTTAGAAAGATAGTAATGATAAACCTGTATGCGAGACAGCAAAAGAGACACAGATGTATAGAACAGTCTTTTGGACTCTATGGGAGAGGACAAGGGTGGGATGAGATGGGAGAACGGCATTGAAACATGTAAATTATTATATGTGAAATCAATCGCCAGCCAGGTTTGATGCTTGATACAGGGTGCTCAGGGCTGGTGCACCAGGATGACCCAGAGAGATGGAATCTGGAGGGATGTGGAAGGGGAGTTCTGGAAGGGGAACGCATGTATACCCATGGTGGATTCATGTCAATGTATGGCAAAACCAACACAGTGATGTAAAGAAAATAAATAAATTAATTTAAAAAATAAAAATGAAAAGCAGAGACATTAAAAAAAAGAATAATGGGTATATACTTTTATTTGTTTCCTGAGGTTTCATAGAAACCCACATACTATAAGATATACTAGTGCATTATAAAATCTTCTATGCTGCATATACATGGATTTCATTATTATCATTATCATAACCATAATCTCATCATCACCTTCATTATCATCATCATCAACACTTACATGTTTCCAAATCAAGCAAGGACCTTTTTTCTATTTAGCCAAATCTGCCTATTTGATAATGCTTTCCAAGTTTACCTGTCTTTATTTTCTACCTTTTAATTACTTATTCAGAAAATGCTTGCTAGATTTTATAAAGAAAATATAAATTTGGGAAGTAATATAATTGCCTAATACCTTCAAAAACATTCTAGATGACTAATGTAAATGCTGCATTCAGAAATTTTTGCAAATAATAGGGCTAATGAACACAAAAAGTAAAAATGTATATAATTTTTATGCTTTTCAAAGTATCTTCACAGGAAGTTATGCATTTAATTATTATTATTGACTGATGATATACTTAAGTGATGTTCTGTTATACCAGTTAGAATGATGAGAAAGCTGAAAGCCAAAAGGTTAAGTAATTTGTCTGAAGTCAGAGTTAATAACAGAAGTGGTACCAGAGCTTGTGTACAATCCCCTAATTTAGTATTATTTTATTATATGACATCAATATATACATCCAAATTTTAATTTGATCACTGCATTTGCAACAATAAAATTTTATCTTTTTCTTTAATAATGGAAGAGGCAGAGTGCGGAGAAAATCAAATGCACTTGGCTTCTTTCATCTTATCCACCAGCTGTTCTTAGTTCTAATATATAAAACTGTGTTAACTGGACCCCTGTATAATGAGGGTTTAATGACAAAACAGAATTACTAATTCTTTTCCTTAGCCAATTTTTTCTTGGCCAGTGAACTAATTATTGAAGAGAACTTTATTATATTTTTCCCAGTTCACTTTTAGACAATCAAAGAATCAGGAAGGAACATGGTAGTATCTAGGGACAATTATTGCAACTCTTTTGCTTGCAGTTTAAAAAACATTCTACAAAAAGACAAAGTGGTGGGAAATGGGTGTTACTTTCTACAGATAGAGTACTGCCTGACTAATATGGTCAAAGAGCAAAATCATTTATGGGGAACCATTGTCTCCAGCAAGATCATTAAAGAAAATAAATGCTTTTAGACCAGATGGAAATGTTAGAGAGTTGGACCTAAATTAGGGAATCCATTGGCCACATGTAAATCTCAAGCTGTATGCATAAGCCTGACCTGGTTAACTGTTTTGAAAATTGCCTTTGTGGTGAAATTTCAGCACACTCCTCTCCAGCACACAAGGAGAAAGATGGCTCTCTGAAGATACTGAGAGCTTTGCTTTAAGGGTGCAAATCTGAGATTTGTATTGGACCACCCAACTCAACCACCTCTCTCCCCTATTTAAGGAATAATAATTACCTTTGTTGAAAGATGGTTATGTTATAGGAACCACTGGTTTTGCATATATTTTATCAAATCTTGCCAACAATCGTGTAAGGTGAGATGAGGAAGCTCTGAGTCAGATGAAGTTTGAGTCAAAATAATGATGTTGATATTGGAAATAGTTATCATGTAGTGACCATGATTTTTTAACCCTCCAAACAACCTATTGCTGAAGGTGCTATTCTTTTTGATCCCAATTTATAGATATGGAAGCTGAATCCAAAGAAACTAAGTAAGTAGACCACAGCTACATTTGCCCAGGAGCCAGAATTTGAACCCAGTAATCTAGTTATGGAGACTGTATCATTGATCACAGTGCTAAACTGACAAGACCTAAGGGGTATGAATCAATTCACCACACAGTATTGGGTTGGCCAAAAAGTTCATTTGGGTTTTTCTGTGCCATCTGGTGGAAAACAACTTTATTGAGGTTATCTCTGACTCCTTTTTTGCCTATTTCTTTCAAGGTGATTTACCCTAGAATATAAGTCTTGGAGAAGAAAATACTTCTTCACAGAGCAAGAATGAAAGGACAGAAATAATTATGCTTAAGAGGGGCCTGTAGATAAGTACTGCTTTGTCTCGTAAATAGCTTTTTATCTAATTTAAAATATTTCAAAGCAAACTAGTTAAAAATCTCTATGTGCTTCACATGGAAGTAGTTTTATTTGTTTTGAGGTCGAAAATGTACTGGAAAACTATTTTCTAAAAGATGTTTTGGGTCGGAGCCACAATGGGGTACCACTTTACACCAGTCGGAGTGGCTGCAGTCCGAAAGTCTGCAGGCAGTGGATGCTGGAGAGGATGTGGGGAAAGGGGAGCCCTCTTGCACTGTTGGTGGGAATGCAGACTGGTGCAGCCCCTATGGAGAACATTGTGGAGATTCCTTAGAGGACTGCAAGTAGAACTGCCATGTGACCCAGCAGTCCCACTGCTGGGCATGCACACCGAGGAAGACGGAATTGAGGGAGACGTGTGTACCCCAATGTTCATCGCCGCATTGTTTGCAATGGCCAGGACATGGAAGCAACCTAGATGCCCATCAACTTACGGATGGATGAGAAAGCTGTGGTGCATATACACAATGGAATATTACTCAGCATTAAAAAAAAAATTCATTTGAATCAGTTCTACTCAGGTGGACGGAACTGGAGCCTGTTGTCCAGAGTGAAGTAAGCCAAAAGGAAAAACAACAATACAGTATACTAACGCATATATATGGAGTTTGAAAAGATGGTAACGAGGACCCTGCATGCAAGACAGCAAAAGGAACGCAGATGTATAGAACAGACTCGTGGACTCTGTGGAAGAGGGCAAGGGTGGGATGATATGGGAGAATGGCATTGAAACATGTGAATTATCATATGTGAAATCAATTCCCAGCCCAGGGTTGATGCTCGGGGCTGGTGCACCCGGATGTCCCAGGGGGAGGGAGTCGGGGGGGGGAGGGAGGTTCTGGAGGGGGGACATATGTGGACCCATGGCGGTTTCGTGTCATTGTATGGCAGAGCCAACACAATAAAGTAAAGAAAATTAAAAAATAAAAATAAAAAATAAAAGATGTTGTGGTAAAATTAAAGTGAGCACAAGCTTTGTTGCTGAGGACTCACAATTGTGGAGAGTCTAACTTACTTAAACTTCCATTTTCTTATATCTGAAATGAAAACAATAACATGGTCACTCCATGGTTGATGGAAACAGTAGATATAAAAAGTGTCAGCTGTACAACTTTAATGCCTGGAAAACAACAGATACAGTGAGTGGTGGTCATAGTTACTACATCAAGTATTGCCTCATTAAGCACCTACTGTGTGATAGTCAGGGCTTCCCAAGTGCTCAGTGGCCAAGAATCTGCCTGCCGATACTGGAGACAGACTAGGTTTGATCCCTAGGTTGGCAAGATCCCCTGGAGAAGGAAAGGGCAATCCATTCCAGTATTCTTGCTTGGGAAATCCCATGGATGCAGGAGCCTGGTAGGCTGCAGTCCATGGGGTTACAAAAGGGTGAGCCAAAACTTAGTGACTAAATAACAATAATGTGTTAATGATTATGCTAGATGCTGAATGTAAACAAACAATCCCTGAATTCTGGAAGCTTATAATGTAAAGGATTGGGGAATATCGACAAAGAGGCAATCCCTACAGTGTAAAAAAGGCTTTGAGGTGATTAAAACAAAGTGCTATAGGAATGTGTATTAGTATAAGGGTCACTGAACCTAGAATTAGGAAATTAGAGAGGTCTTACAGGGAAAACTGTCTTTAAGAGACCAAACATAAGTAGAATTCTAGCAGTCAAAAGGTGAAAGTAAGAACAGACGATAATTCTTAGTAGAAGAATCAGTATATCTAAAGTCCTGGAGGTAAGAATAAACATTCCACGTTCAGAAAGCCAGAAGAAGAAAACATCATGGTGAGGATTGAAGGTGATAGAGTAGTAGGGAAGCAAACTCTGTGAAATGAAAAGAATGAATCAATGTTAACAACTATACCATCAGT
The DNA here is from genome assembly GCA_007570785.1 of Antilocapra americana. Taxonomy (NCBI): domain Eukaryota; kingdom Metazoa; phylum Chordata; class Mammalia; order Artiodactyla; family Antilocapridae; genus Antilocapra; species Antilocapra americana. Next base: position 10,567,638 of record ML661325.1, on the reverse strand, counting down.
CAATACTTAAATCGTAACACATAGCAGATACTGAGTAATTGTTAAGTATAGGGAGTTATTTTTATCTTGCTATTTTTCTGAGATAACCAGTACTTTTCTACCAAGATATTCTTTGGAAAGTAAAGTGTATGTCACATAGAAGCACTTCTGAGTTTTCCCCTAAAAGCTCATATTGCATATGAAAATCTCCCAAGTGGTATTCACGTCACAAAATCTTTAAAGTTAGAATTATAACATGGGATTAGTATTTACTTCCAACAAATTGAATGGCTTCTCTAAACTAGAGCATTCTAGTTTTCCCATGGGGGTGTTAATTTCATTTCATTTAATTAAGAGTGTCTGTGAAAAGAGTCCAAGATCCTGTCTGGATGAACCAAGGGGAACTATGTGATCAGAGATTGGAGCTCAGAAACACACACATGAACTCTTTCCAAAGCAACTGTTTGAAGTGGTCAAAAAACATCCACAAGCTGCAACTTTGATCAAAGCAAAGTAAGGGATAATCCCCATGTCAAACTGAATACTCCATGGGTATTTGTGGCAATTTGACTGAAAATTGTGTACTATCAAATCCCCATGGTGTATGTTTGAGGTTTGAAAAGACATGAATAATCGAGGATGATGGAAATTTGTGAAGTCCAGAGATATTTATTGACAGGACTTATTTCACTTTTCCCAAGCCAGAGAGATAAAAAGATTTTCTCTGTTTTTCTATAAATACTTGATCCATTCCAAAGGGAATAGCTGGAAAATCTCCAGACAGGCAGAAATACTGACTTACCATAAATGCATAAATGCAGGATAACAATGTGGTCCCAACTATTGGCTTTGTGGTTAGAATATCTGGACATTACTATCCATTTGAAAATTATGCTGCGTGGTCTTTTGTATTAATTGACTTCCTATGTCCCATCTTGCCTGATGTACATCCATTCTAAGAGAGTATATAAAGGACTAACTAAAACTTGTGCTATATAAGACTATCAAATGAGAGATTTGAAGTCGAGTCTATTGCCTGTATGTTGAGCCATTCCTTCAAAGCCTGAGTTTACATTTAGCTAAACAGAGCCAGATCTGACCATGTACAGTGGAAGTATCAGTTGTATGCATAGAAGCATTTCCCAGCAATGAAACAAAGATGCCAAACAGAGAAGCAAGGACAGTCTAGTTTTGAGGACCCTCAGCAGAGTAAATGGAGTGACTAATGGCTAGAAATAAGCTTGATCAGGGTGCACTATGATATGGCTGTGCTTGGGAGTCAGTCAGACAAATCAGAGGTTGGAATTCAGCTTTGCCACTTACAAACTGTACATCCTTGGGCAAGCTGGCTACTTAGTCTAAGCTGTGGTCACTTCACCTTTGAAACTGGGAGAATGGTACCTAATTTCAGACTTATTTGAGCATTCAGTAAGATGACATGTAAAACCCTTAGCATAATCGTTTTCATCACATGGTAACTACTATAGTTTATTATTATAATTATTGTTATTTTGTTATTAATAATATTAGTGGGGGAGACCATAATTATCACTATCACTTGATGTCTCTTCCTATTCACTTAGTTTATTTAATTTGCTTTAAAATTACCTAACTGCTGAGTGAAGAAGAGCCCCCCCCTTTTTTTTAAATTTTCTTTACTTTATTGTGTTGGTTTCGCCATACAATGACATGAGACCGCCATGGGTTTACATATGCTCCCCCTCCAGAACCCCCCTCCCTCCTCCCTCCCGATTCCCTCCCCCTGGGACATCTCGGTGCACCAGCCCCGAGCATTAACCCTGGGCTGGCGATTGATTTCACATATGATAATTCACATGTTTCAATGCCATTCTCCCATATCATCCCACCCTTGCCCTCTTCCACAGAGTCCACGAGTCTGTTCTATACATCTGCGTTCCTTTTGCTGTCTCGCATGCTGGGTTCTTGTTACCATCTTTCTAAATTTGAAAGTGAAAGAGGAGAGTGAAATTGGGTTAAAGCTCAACATTCAGAAAACTAAGATCATGGCATCCGATCCCATCACTTCGTGGCAGATAGATGGGGAAACAATTGAAACAGTGGCTGACTTTATTTTTCTGGACTCCAAAATCACTGCAGATGGTGGTGGCAGCCATGAAATTAAAAGATGCTTACTCCTTGGAGGGAAAGTTATGACTAACTTAGACAGCATATTAAAAAGTAGAGACTTGACTTTGCCAACAAAGGTCTGTCTAGTCAAGGCTATCGTTTTTCCAGTGGTCGTGTATGGTTGTGAGAGTTGGACTCTAAAGAAAGCTGAGTGCCGAAGAATTGATGCTTTTGAACTGTGGTATTGGAGAAGACTCTTGCGAGTCCCTTGGACTGCAAGAAGATCCAATCAGTCCATCCTAAAGGAAATCAGCCCTGGGTGTTCATTGGAAGGACTGATGTTGAAGCTGAAACTCCAGTACTTTGGCCACCTGATGCAAATAGCTGACTCATTTGAAAAGACCCTAATGCTGGGAAGGATTGAAGGCAGGAGGAGAAGGGGACAACAGAGGATGAGATGGCTGGATGGCATCACCGACTCGATGGCCATGGGTTTGTTGGTGATGGACAAGGAGGCCTGGCGGGCTGTGGTTCCTGGGGCTGCAAAGAGTCAGACACGACTGAGCAACTGTACTGAACTGAACTGAACTGAACTGCTTGACTCAAACATGACATAAGCAGTCCCAGTTTATTGGTGTGTGTGTACTAAGTTGCTTCAGTTGTATCTGACTCTTTCCAATCCTAGGGACTGTAACCTGCTAGGCTCCTCTGTTCATGGGATTCTCCAGGCAAAAATACTGGAGTAGGTTGCAATGCCCTTCTCCAGGGGATCTTCCCGACCCAGAGATCAAACCCTGAGTCTCCTGCATCTCCTGCATTAGCTGGCTAATTCTTTACCACTAGTGCCAGCTGGGAAGCCCAGTTTATAGGTAGGAAGCAAATATAGATATAGTTTTAGGTATAGCTACAGATATAGATATGTGTATATATTATATAAGGATGTGATGATCAAATAGAGTAGATAAATAAATTTTAATACAATTGAATATAGATATGTAAATAAGACTTAGGATATCATAAATAGTAGAGTAATTAACTTTCTCTAGTGAGAGAATAAAAGGAGTCCCAAGGTGTAACAATCACCTCAGATCTGTTTCTGTGGCCTTTTAATTGTATGTTAGATATAGTTTAAAATAATCTTTTTTTTTTCTCTTCTGTCCTTTCAAGCACAGTCAACCAAATGTGAAAATTCTTACATGTAGTTGAGTTATTAATTTAAATGAGACCTTTTCCTGATGGTATAAAGGAAAGAAAAAAGAAAAGAAAAAAAATAGATTATTTTCCTCCTGGATTTTTTCTTTTTGACAGTCCTCATTATAGATTTTGAAAACAGTGGATTTGGGAAGACTGGTCATTTATTTTTATCTTTTCTTGCACTAGATCTAAATTTACCTTATTAATTTACTTTATTCATTACACCAAGTTCCATATACTCATTACTTGGAGGTTTTAAAAGGGAGTATAATAATGTGGACAAAGCATTATCTAACAGTAGCATTCTATAGCAAAATGATCAAGTTAAATAGTTAGGGAACTGAATAAGTCTAATGGCCTGGCTGCCACATTAAAAATGTATGGTTTCCTTCTCATTTGATGAGGACATTTCCCTAAATTATAATGCTAATTTAACCCAATAATATAGTTATCCCAAGCTATAAATATGTTGAATAATTTGACTGATTTGGTTGATTTCTTTGTCTGAATTTTGTTTCTTAGGTTGCATACATTTCACAGTATCCTCTTAAGATCTAATGATGAGAACAATAAGGCAGAAATGCCCAAGTTTCATACGACATATTGGAAACTAGTTTTCTGTAAGCAATACCAATAAACTTAAATACCTGTGGGATGTTTGCAGTGTCTTTAATGAAAAGATCATCATACTTGGTAACTAGAAAGACTGAGCATAGCTCCTTGTATACAGTTATCTTAACTAAGTCATATTAGCAAGTACTGAATACTTGCTGCTGCTGCTAAGTTGCTTCAGTCGTGTCCGACTCCGTGCGACCCCATAGATGACAGCCCACCAGACTCCTCCATCCTTGGTATCCTCCAGGCAAGAATACTGGAGTGGGTTGCTGTTTCCTTCTCCAATTGAATGCCTAAATTATAATAAATTTTCTGAGAACCATGAAGAATATAAAAGCATAAGCCAACAGATTTCTGTTCTTTAAGACATTTTACATTTCAGTCCAAAGGAATATCTTCCCTCTAGGCACTGTTAGAAAATAGTCTGTAATCTAGTGTTAGAATTTTATGTTCAAGGTCATACTCATTTCTGAAACACTATTATAGAGCCAACTTCCCAGGTGGCACAGTTGATAAAAAATCTGCCTACCAATGCAGGAGATGCAGGTTCAACCCCTAGGTCGGGAAGATCTCCTGGAGGAGGAAACGGCAACCCACTCCAGTGTTCTTACCTGGAAAGTTCCATGGATAGAGGAGCCTGGCAGGCTACAGTCCAGGGGTTCCCAAAGAGACAAACACCACTTAGCAACTGAGCACACACACATTGTAGAGTGAAGCAGATGAGGGTGATTTCAGAGAGGAGGACTTTAGAGATGGAATGGGATATACATAGGCATGTATAAAAGAAAAAGGCCCTCAGACAGTGACACAGTATGGACAGAAGCAAAGAGTTAAGAAATAACATACTACCACTGATGGGCATACACACTGAGGAAACCAGAATTGAAAGAGACATGTGTACCCCAGTGTTCATCACCACATTGTTTACAATAACCAGGACATGGAAGCAACCTAGATGTCCATCAACTGATGAATGGATAAGAAAGCTGTGGTACATATACACAATGGAATATTACTCAGCCATTAAAAAGAATTCATTTGAATCAGTTCTACTGAGGTGGACAAAACTGGAGCCTATTATACAGAGTGAAATAAGCCAGAAGGAAAAACAACAATACAGTATACCTAATGCATATATATGGAATTCAGAAAGATGGTAATGAGAACCCTGTATATGAGACAGCAAAAGAAACACAGATGTATAGAACAGTCTTTTGGACTTTATGGGAGAGAACAAGGGTGGGATGATATGGGAGAACAGCATTGAAACATGTTAATCATCATATGTGAAATCAATCGCCAGCCCAGGTTTGATGCTCAGGGCTGGTGCACCAGGATGACCCAGAGAGAGGGAATCAGGAGGGAGGTGGGAGGGGGGTTCTGGAAGGGGAACACATGTATACCCATGGCAGATTCATGTCAGTGTATGGCAAAACCAACACAATAATGTAAAGAAAATTTTAAAAAAATAAGAAAAAAGAAATAACATGCTAAATGCTATTATTTTAAAGGGACTTCATGAGATAGCATATATTTTATTTTAGGAAGTGTAGAATAAGGCTTGACTCATTATTGCCTGCTTTAAACTCTACTAGTGGAAACTTTGTCCAGCGATGATCATTCATATCATTAATTAGTAAGATGTATAGTTCCTTGTGATTAGAGTCTATGGAGATATCCTTATTTCTGCTCTTCCATGACCCTGAATATTATGTTCACATAATGGGCTTTTGACAAAAATTCATTCATAAGAATAGAAATGATCATCTTTACTTATATGTTGTTTACAAAGTCAACAGTGTAAAATTTTATTAAGCTAAATAGTTCATTTATATTGTTTCAGACAAATGAACTATTTAGCTTAACATAGGAATAGAAGTCTTTTGTAGGTTTTGACTGTTGGTGGTTTTATGTTTTATTGAAAGCATTTAGCTTTATTTCAGCAAGGTAAACATAAAAGAAGGTTAAATGGAATAGTCTTTTAGATAGCTAGGTAGCTAGTGTTTGACAGCATAAATTGAATCTGTCCCTTATCTTATAAAGGCAGAATACACTGAGAATGAATGAAGAAAATTGGACTTCTAAAATGATAAAATATTCAATAACTCTACTGGAACAAAATCTTGTTTTTCATAACTTGATTTCTAATCAAATTTATGTTATGTGAAAAAAAATAATACTGCATAGAAAACACTTCGGTCTCCTACTTCATTTTAAAACATGACAAAAACAATGGCATTCTAACAAATGGGACCACTAATTGGGTTTCTGCACTGTGCCTGCTTTTGTTCTAAGTACTTTGCATGTTTCCTTGGATATCTTTACAGTGCCTTGGTCTCACAGGCAATGAAAGTGAGTCTGACAAAGATCAGCAAATGCCCAAGGTTCTCAGCAAGTACAAAACAGCTCTACTTGAAATCCAAGGTCTCTTTGATCTGAAAGCTCGTGTGTATTCCCTATGTTAGTATTTCCCAAAGTGGCATTACTTATCAGGCTTCCCTGGTGGCTTAGACAGCAAAGAGTCTGCCTGCATGGCAGGAGACTTGAGTTCAGTCCCTCCGTTGGGGAGATGATCTGGAGGAGGACATGGCAATCTACTCCAGTATTCTTGCCTGGAGAATTCCATAGAGAGAGGAGCCTGGCGGACTACAGTCCATGTGGTTGCAAAGAGTCAGATAAGACTGACTGACTAGCACAGCAGAATGACTTTTAAAATATCTGAATACTACTTGGACTCTTTTTTTTATTGTGGTACAATTCATGTGACATAGAATTTACCATTTTAACCTTTCTACAGTATTCAATTCAGTGACTTTAAATATATTACATCATTATGCAACCATCACCATCCATCTCCAGGACTTTTTCATCATCCCAGACTGAAACTTGATACCTGTTAAGCATTAACTACCCATTACCTCCTACCCTTCGCCCCCGGAGAACACTATTTTAATTTCTCTATGAATTCGACTAACTTAGGTAACACATATAAGCAGGATCACATAATAGAATTTGTATTTTGTGACTGGCTTATTTCACTTAGCACAGTGTTTTCAAGACTTAGACACGTGGTAAATGTATTAAAATTTTATTCTTTTTTCCCTCTACCCCTGTTAAGGCATATTTCTTCTGAAATGTTTTATACGTATTTGTTGTTTTTCAGTCTCTCAGTCGTGTCTGACTCTTTGTGACACCATGGACTATGGCACACACAGTCCTTCACCATCTCCCGGAGTTTGCTCAAACTCATGTCCATTGAGTTGATGATGCCATCCAGCCATCTCGTCCTCTGTCATCCTCTTCTCCTCCTGCCTTCTAATAATTCTCAGCCTCAGGATTTTTTTTTTAATGAGTCATCTCTTCGCATCAGGTGGCCAAAGTATTGGAGCTTCAGCTTCAGTATCAGTCTTTCCAACAAATATGCGAATTGATTTCCTTTAGGATTGACTGGTTTGATCTCCTTACAGTTCAAGGGACTCTCAAGAGTCTTCAACACCATAGTTCAAAAGCATCAATTCTTCAACATTCCGCCTTCTGTTGTCCAACTCTCACATCCATACACAGCTATTGCAAAAACCATAGCTTTGACTATAAAGACCTTTGTCAGAAGAGCAATGTCTCTGCTTTTTAATGTGCTGTCTAGGTTTGTCATAGCTTTTCTTCCAGGGAGCAAGCGTCTTTTAATTTCATGGATGCAGTCACCATCTGCAGTGATTTTGGAGCCCAAGAAAGTAAAGTCTGTCACTGTTTCCATTGTTTTCCCATCTGTTTGCCAAGAAGTGATGGGACCAGATGCTGTGATCTTCATTTTTTGAATGCTGAGCTTTAAGCCAGCTTTTTCACTCTCCTCTTTCACTTTCATCAAGAGGCTCTTTAGTTCTTTGCTTTCTGCCATAAAGGTGATGTCATCTGCATATCTGAGATTATTGATATTTCTCCCAGCAATCTTAATTCCAGCTTGTGCTTCTTCCATCCTGGAATTTCACATGATGTACTCTGCATAGAAGTTAAATAAGCAGGGTGATAATAATAATAATAATAAGCCTTGATGTACTCCTTTCCTGATTTGGAAGCAGTCTGTTGTTTCATGTCGATTTCTAATTGTTGCTTCTTGACCTGCATACAGGTTACTCAGGAAGCAGATTAGGTGGTCTGGTATTCCCATCTCTTGAAGAATTTTCCCCAATTTAATGTGATCCACACAGTCAAAGGCTTTAGCATAGTCAATGTTCAAGCAGAAATAGATGTTTTTCTGTTTTTCAGGAATTCTCTTGCTTTCTCTATGATCCAAGTATGCTGGCAATTTGATCTCTGTTTCCTCTATCTTTCTAAATTCAGCTTCAATATCTGGAATTATTCAGTCCATGTACTGCTAAAGCCTAGCTTGGAGAATTTTGAGCATTTCCTTGCTAGTATGTGAAATAAGTGCAATTCACATATGTGCAATAAGTGTGGTAGTTTGAACATTCTTTGGCAGTGTCTTTCTTTGGGATTGAAATGAAAACTGATCTTTTTCAGTCCTGTACCACTACTGAGTTTTCCAAATTTTTTGGCATATTGAGTGTAGCCCTTTTGCAGCATCATCTTTTAGGAGTTGAAATAGCTAACCTGGAATGCCATCACCTCAACTAGCTTTGCTCATAGTGATACTTGCTAAAGCTTGCTTGACTTTGCACCCCAGGATGTCTGTAGACATTTGTTTTGGGTCTTTAAGATATTTTGTGTAGTTCTTCTGTGTGTTCTTGTCAAGTCTTCTTAATATCTTCTGCTTCTGTCAGGTACATTTCTGTCCTTTATTATGCCCATTTTTGCATGAAATATCCCCTTGGTGTCTCTAATTTTCTTGAAGAGATCTCCAATCTTTCTCATTCTATTGTTTTCCTCTATTCTATTTTTTTGCACTGATCACTAGGAAGACTTTCTTATCTCTCCTTGCTATTCTTTGGAATTCTGCATTCAAATGGGAGTATCTTTCCTTTTCTGCTTTGAATTCACTTCTCTTTTATTCTCAGCTATTTTTAAAGTCTTCCCAGAGAACCATTTTGTCTTTTTGCATTTCTTTTTCTTGGGAATGGTTTTGATCACTGCCTCCTATATAATGTTAAGAACCTCCGTCCATAGTTCTTCAGGCACTCTATCAGATCTAATCTCTTGAAACTATTTGTCACTTTCACTGTATAATTGTAAGCTGATTTAGGTCATACCTAAATAGCCTCATGGTTTTCTCTACTTTCTTCAGTTTAGTCTGAATTTTGCAATCAGGAGTTCATGATCTGAGCTACAGTCAGCTCCTAGTCTTGTTTGCTGGCTGTATAGAGCTTCGTCCTCTTGAGCTGCAAAGAAAATAATCAATCTGATTTTGATATTGACCATCTGGGGATATGCAGGTGTAGAGTCGTCTCTTGTATTGTTGGAAGAGACATCACGTGGGCCTGACAAATTCCAAAGGTTAGCAGAGGTTGGGGTGGGGGATAAGTCTTCTTACTTATGTATCCATAAGGAGAGAATGACTGATGGAATGTTCATTATTTGTTCATATAAAAACGAGAGACCAAGATCACTTTATAGATTCAACAAAAGTACTCATATCCCTATTCTGAATAATTTAACTACCTAAAAATCACCTCAGCTGTCACCAGAAGTGTGCAAGTTGTCTTTAGTTAAATATCATTTTATGCTTGAGAAAACGAGTCCACTTTATAGTACTAGATTTCATTCTAGTTACCTCAAACTAAACAAACACAATTTTATTTTCAATAATTGATAAAAGAATGATGAAACTTGAATGAAGACAAATTATTCATCAGGAGGCAAATTTGGTTCATTTGTTCATAAATTTATACATACTTTATTGCTGGTTAAGTACTGCTCTTAAGAACTCTGAAGATGCAGTAGTGAACAAGATATAAATGGGTCATACTTTCAAGGAACGTAACTGTTTAAAAAGAAACACAGATGTTAAAATAAGAACTGCCACATGCAGTGATTACTATAAAGGACTTTTAGGACATATAACCAGATACACCTCAAGTAACATGAGTGGAGTTAAAAGTTTTCATGTGAATGTAGTATTTTAAGTAATAAAGATGTGTAAAAGCCAGGAAGATAAGAAAATTATTTTAGGCAGAGGAAGTATCATACTAAAATTCCTGAGAATGGTAAGAGCAAGGCAAATTAAAAAATGGTCAACAAATGCATTATTCTTCAGAGAGTAAGCAAGAGAGAAGCCCCTTTATAACATAGGCTTTTAGAGCACTGAGCAGAAATTAATTGTATTACAGATGGTGGGGTTTCTTGTCTCCATTTTGTAAGTGATTACATGGCGTCTAACTAAGGTTAAACATCAAAGTCTACATTTGAACCAAGTTTTTATGACTCCATTAGCAACAATTTTACCAATCCCACAATTATCATCTAAACTGAATTTTATAGCAGAGTCTGTTTACTTTTAAGAAAGATTATAGGAAAGTAAAATCTAGTTTATATAAGTTAATTATTGTGAAAGGTTGGGGGAAAACATTCAAAGAGCTTATACAACAGCATATGAATTAGAATATGGATAATTGTTTGACTTCTGTAATTGTGAAAAATGTCAGTGAAAACAGTGTGGTGATTTATCCTTTCCAGTTGTCAGGTTTTGTTGTTAGTAGCAGTGTTTTGCTTTTTAGACCATCTAAATACTGATATTTGAACACTGAAGAGAGTGGATATTGGCAGTCTTTTCAAATTGCTGTATGTATAGTTCATCTCAAATTATTCACCAAGTAATCTGTTTCCAAAAATTCAGTCTAAAATTACATATATATATATATATATATATATATATATATATATATATGTATGTTTTGTTGATGATCAGTCACTAAGGCATGTCTAACTCTTTGCAACACCATGGATTGCACCACACCATACTTTCCTATCCTTCACTATCTGCCAGTTTGCTCAAACTTGTGTCCATTGAGTCAATGATGTCATCCAGTCATCTCATCCTCTGTTGCAAGCTTGTCCTCCTGCCCTCAATCTTTCCCAACATCAAGATCTTTTCCAATGAATCAGTTCTTCGCATTAGGTGGCCAAAGTATTGCAGTTTCAGCATCAGTCCTGCAATGAATATTCAGGGTTGATTTCCTTTAGGATTGACTAGTTTGATCTCCTTGCAGTCCAAGGGACTCTCACGAGTCTTCTCCAGCACTGTAGTTTGAAAGCATCAGTTTTTTGGTGCTCAACTTTCTTTATGGTCCAATTCTCACATCTGTACATGACTACTGGAAAAAAAAAAGCTTTGACTATAGACATTTGTTGACAAAGTGATGTCTCTGCTTTTTAATATGCCATCTAGGTTTGTCATATCTTTCTTTCCAAGGAACAATCATCTCTTCATTTCATGATAGTAGTCACCATGTGCAGTGATTTTGGAGCCCAAGATAAGAAAATTTGTTACTGCTTCCACTTTTTCTCCTTCTGTTTGCCATGAAGTGATGGGACTGGATGCCATGATCTTTGATTTTTGAATGTTGAGTTTTAAGCCAGCTTTTTCACTCTCCTTTTTCACCCTCATCAAGATGCTCTTTTAGTGACTCTTCACTTTCTGCCATTAGAATGGCATCATCTACATATCTGAGGTTGTTGATATTTCTCCTGGTAATCTTGATTCTAGCTTGTGAGTCACCCAGCTTAGCATTTTGCAGGATGTACTCTGCATATAAGTTAAATAAGCAGGGTGACAATACACAGACTTGATATACTCCTTTCCCAATTTTGTACCAGTCCATTGTTTCATGTCCAGTTCTGACTGTTGCTTCTTGATTTGAATACAGGTTTCTCAAGGAGGCAGGTAAAGTGGTCTGGTATTCCCATCTCTTTAAGAATTTCCACAGTTTATTGTGATCTACACAATCAAAGGCTTTAGCGTAGTCAGTGAAGCAAAAGTAGATGGTTTTCTAGAATTCTCTTGCTTTTTCTATGATCCAGTGGATGTTGGCAATTTGATCTCTGGTTCATCTGCCTTTTCTAAATCCAGTTTGTATATCTAGAAGTTCTTGGTTCACATACTGTTAAAGTAAAGCTTGAAGGATTTTGAGCATCACCTTGCTAACATGTGAAATGGTTACAACTGTATGGTAGTGCGAACATTCCTTGGTATTGCTTTTCTTTGGGATTGGAATGAAAACTGACCTTTTCCAGTTCTGAGGCCATTGCTGAGTTTTCCAAATTTGCTGGCATATTTGAATGCAGCACTTTCATAGCATTGTCTTTTAGGATTTGAAATAGCTCAACTGGAAATCTATCACCTCCACTAGCTTTGTTTGTAGTAATACTTCCAAAGGCCCACTTGACTTCATATTCCAGAATGTCTGGCTCTAGGTGAATGACCGCACCAGTGCACCAGGTCATTAAGACCTTTTTTGGACAGTTCTGTGTATTCTTTCCTCTGCAATCTCTTCTCCTTCTGTTAGATCCCTGCAGTTTCTGTCCTTTATTGTGCTCATCTTTGCTTGAAATATTACTTTAGTATCTCTAGTTTTACTGAAGAGATCTCTAGTCTTTCATATTCCATTGTTTTCCTCTATTACTTTGCATTATTCACTTAAGAAGTTTTTCTTATCTGTCCTTGTTATTCTCTGCAACTCTGCATTCAATTCAGTATATCTTTCCTTTTCTCCTTTGCCTTTGATTTCTCTTCTCAGCTATTTGTAAAGCCTCCTCAGACAGCCATTTTGCCTTGTTGCATTTCTTTTCCTTTGGGATGGTTTTGATCACTGCCTTCTGTACAATGTCATGAAACTCCATTTGTAGTTCTTCAGGTACTTTGTCTACCAGATCTAATCCCTTGAATATATTTGTCACTTCTACTGTATAATCATAAGGGATTTGTTTTAGGTCATATCTGAATTGCCTAATTGTGTTCACTACATTCTTCAATTTAAGTATAAATTTTGCAATAAGGAACTCATGATCTGAGCCACAGTTAACTCTGGATCTTGTTTTTGCTGACTATATACAGCTTTTCCATCTTTGACTGCAAAGAACATAATCAATTTGATTTCAATATTGACCATCCAGTGATTAGATTATATATGTTTAAATATTTGTATATGCATATGTTGATGTCTCTATGTCTGTATATTGTTTATATATTTATAGTGACAAATTTGAGTAATCAATTGATTTTGTTCAGATATTTATGAAATTATATATAGCCATTATTAAAATATAAGGAAATATCTATTATAAAGAGATAACTATAAAAAATCAATTTACAGAAAGCAATTTAAAATAATACATAAATTATAAAGTCCTATAAGGTCAAGTCTATGAATAGATTTGTGTGTAGAGTTAAATTTGAAGGCCATACACCAAAATGTTTACATTTTGGTTTTTGTTGTGTGGGATATTGTTTGCTTTTGATTTACTTCTTTAGACACCCTCACCCACAATTTTCTATACATCATTCACTTTTTTTTATGATCAATACAACATGAAAACTAAAATAGTTCTTGATTAGAAACCATGCTTGATGCATAGGGGCTAGATGGGAAATTATAAAGCAATTATATGGTATGTAGTCTAAGAAATGTTTTAATGACATATGAATAGGAATATTAATATCCTAGAATAATAATGCCTGCTAAAACATAGTAAGACCTTTTGAAACAATTTCCATCTTGTCTACATATAACTCTGCACACACTATATACTCCATTTATTTTCCAAACACTTTTAGTTTTTGCTCTGTGCTTTCTAATATGATCATGACCCCCTTTTATACAGCCTATTTCTATAGATCTCTGGACTGCAGTTCAGTGACACAACCTCCCAGTAGAAAATGGGGTTGGAAAAAACACTTGAAATAAGTTTAACCTGCTAGATACTCTTTTCTGCTAATTGGGGCTCCAGTCTGTGTGTGATGGATTGAACAGGAAGCCATGTGAAGCGTGAACTATGGTGGTGGCATCCATGCCCAAGTGAAGGAGGGGTGTATGGCCAGAGAGGGAGAGTGACTGCAGTATTTGGGGAGAAGCAAAGTCGAAACATGGCAGGAGGAACCTTAGCACTTGTTTTCTGGCTCCTGATTCCAGGTTTTGTGAAACCTTCCCCATGATATATCTGTATGTTTTCAAATGATTACCCTTTGCCATGAAACTAGTTTGAGTGAGTTCTATGTTTAGTGCACTCAAAAGGTTCCAGGTTAAGACAATATATAATAGTCACTAAATAATCTGGACTTGGTTTATAAAGGATTCATATTTGGATGCATAAATACAGAGAACGAATGAACTTGAAGGTCAGGGAACATTTTAGGAAACTTCTTCTTTATAAAAGGCTTAGCATAACAATATTACTAATTTTCCTTTATTTTATTTTTGTTCACCACCAGTGAACAAGGTATTTTTCATATGATGGCTCTTTCCACTTTAGTTTGTATGCTTTCTCTTTTTTATGTAGTCTTCAATAAATGAATATATTTGCAGTATTTCTCTTGTCTTCCCTGTCCTAGAATAACACTGGCTAATTAGTCAATAATTTCAGGTACGATTTTTCATTTTTTTCTGACTCTACTATCTTGAATATCCACCCACAATAAGGCACTGCCATCTTTGAAGTGTATTTTCCTTCACACTTTATGATGTTTTTGACATTTGTCATCTCTCTCTTCCACATGTGAGCAAGGCTTCTGTGTGATGGAGTTCTAGGCCATGGTAGATCACATAATATACTATGATATGAACTTTGGGGCAACTCAGAATTGTCTGACTTATAAATGACATAATCTTAAGGAAATTTTCTAGGTGATCTGAACTGTAATTCAGTCTTTGGCACAATGGAGTTATATACTGTAATGCACAGAGCTTCTGATGAAGGGTCAAAATTAACCAATAATAGAAAACAGATCATTTAAAAATCACTAAGTTATAGGTAAAAGGATATTGCTTCTTAAATATTTTCTTTCTGCAATAGACACCTACTTTTTAGCTGAAACATAGGATTACTGATGTTTTACAATTTATACTTATGTAATCATAATATTGTTAGCCATTATGAAAGATAAATTATTCTAAGCTCTTACTGTTACTGTCATGCATAGTACTAGGCAGATGTAACTAGTCTCATATTTCAGTTCAGTTCAGTCGCTCAGTCATGTCCGACTTTTTGCAACCCCATGAACCGCAGCATGCCAGGCCTCCTTGTCCATCACCAACTCCCAGAGTCCACCCAAACCCATGGCCATCGAGTCGGTGATGCCATCCAGCCATCTCATCCTCTGTCTTCCCCTTCTCCTCCTGCCCCCAATCCTTCCTAGCATCAGGGTCTTTTCCAATGAGTCAACTCTTCACGTGACGTGGCCAAAGTATTGGAGTTTCAGCTTCAAGATCAGACCTTCCAATGAACACCTAGGACT
Organism: Antilocapra americana; assembly: GCA_007570785.1. Taxonomy (NCBI): domain Eukaryota; kingdom Metazoa; phylum Chordata; class Mammalia; order Artiodactyla; family Antilocapridae; genus Antilocapra; species Antilocapra americana. Next base: position 10,552,361 of record ML661325.1, on the reverse strand, counting down.
GATCTACTTTAGGATGAACTGGTTGGATCTCCTTGCAGTCCAAGGGACTCTCAAGAGTTTTCTCCAACACCATAGTTCAAAAGCATGAATTCTTTGGCACTCAGTCTTTTTCACTGTCCAACTCTCACATCCATTCATGACTATTGGAAAAACCATAGCCTTGACTAGATGAAACTTTGTTGGTAAAGTAGTGTCTCTGCTTTTCAATTTGCTATCCAGGTTGGCCATAACTTTCCTTCCAAGGAGTAGGCATCTTTTGATTTCATGACTGCAATCACCATCTGCAGTGATTTTGGAGCCCAGAAAAAAAAAGCCAGCCACTGTTTCCACTGTTTCCCCAACTATCTGCCATGAAATGATGGGACCAGATGCCATGATCTTAGTTTTCTTAATGTTGAGCCTTAAGCCAACTTTTTCACTCTCCTCTTTCACTTTCATCAAGAGGCTCTTTAGTTTCTCTTCACTTTCTGCCATAAGGGTGGAGTCGTCTACATATCTGACATTACTGATATTTCTCCCAGCAATCTTGATTCCAGCTTCTTCTTCTTCCAGCCCAGCATTTTCGTGATGTACTCTGCATTTAAGTAAGCAGGGTGACAATATATAGCCCTGACATACTCCTTTTCCTATTTGAAACCAGTCTGTTGTTCCATGTCCAGTTCTAACTGTTGCTTCCTGACCTGCATACAGGTTGCTCAAGAGACGGGTCAGATCGTCTAGTATTCCCATCTCTTTCAGAATTTTCCACAGTTTATTGTGATCCACACAGTCAAAGGCTTTGGCATAGTCAATAAAGCAGAAGTAGATGTTTTTCTGGAACTCTCTTGCTTTTCCGATAATCCAGAGGATGTTGGCAATTTGATCTCTGGTTCTTCTGCCTTTTCTAAAACAAGCTTGAACACAGTACATGTATTGCTGAAGCCTCGCTTGGAGAATTTACCAGTGAGGAAGTTAATCTTGGGAAAGGTGAAACAACTTACCCAAAGTCACATAGAGAGTGTAAAGTCAAAGTGAGTATTTGAGTTGGTCTTATCCAGGAATAAAGCTTTTGTTCTTTCCATTATAATGTATTGCCTCTGAGAAGAAATTCAGCTTAAAAGTTTAGAAAAAGAACACCAATTCATGGTGATTGAACCCAATTTGCTATGAATTTTTTCAATTGTTTTATTTGCTACATGCATAGGCAGAAAAATTCAGACTTCTACTTCCTCAACGACGTTCCTGTGAATACACTTTAGATGAAAATCAGAGTAGAAACATACCACTTAAATTATCCTTGTACTCCCAGGCTGCTGTGTGTTTTCTATACACCCTCTGGATCCACTCTCTACCCTGCTTCACCCTGCTTTCTGCACAAAGAGACTGATATGTGGATTCCTTAAAAAACTGCAAATAGACCTGCCATATGACCCAGCAATCCCACTACTGGGCATATACACCAAGGAAACCAGAATTGAAAGAGCCATGTGTACCCCAGTGTTCATCGCTGCATTGTTTACAATAGCCAGGACATGGAAGCAACCTAGATGCCCATCAACTGACGAATGGAAAAGAAAGCTGTGGTACATATACACAATGGAATATTACTCAGCATTAAAAAAAAATTCATTTGAATCAGTTCTACTCAGGTGGATGGAACTGGAGCCCATTATCCAGAGTGAAGTAAGCCAGAAGGAAAAACAACAATACAGTATACTAATGCATATATATGGAATTTAGAAAGATGGTAACAAGAACCCAGCATGCGAGACAGCAAAAGGAATGCAGACGTATAGCACAGACTCATAGACTCTGTGGATGAGGGCAGGGGTGGGATGATATGGGAGAATGGTGATGAAACATGTTAATTATCATATGTGAAATCAATCGCCAGCCCAGGACTGATGCTCGGGGCTGCTGCACCGAGATTTCCCAGGGGAAGGGAGTCAGGAGGGAGGAGGGAGGGGGGTTCTGGAGGGGGAGCATATGTACACCCATGGCGATATCATGTCATTGTATATCAAAACCAATAAAAAAAAAGATTATACCAAAAGAATGCTTTGCCTTCTATCTTTTTTTGGGTTTAACTAAAGAGGAACCATGGCAGAAGATTGGGACAGGGAGAAGAGAGTAAATGAATGTGGAGTATTCTCTCCTCTTTTTATTTCTTCAACCCTAGAAATTGTACCAACCCCTTTCTTACTAGTACCTGGGGCTTGGTGGGCTTGGATCTGTACAATCTCTTGAATTTTCCTTTACTCTGTCCACTTTGTAAATAGCCTCTTTATTAAACTCTTTATGAGTTGTCAAAAATCTGAGTCTGTTCTAAAATCCTGTCATTTGTTTTATTTCTTATACATCTGATGTCTAACAAAAAAACTTGACACACTTAATGTGTTATAAGAATGGATAAATAAATAGAAGAAAACAGTGATACATCTTTTATCCTTATGGAAGACAAAGATGGCTCAGAAAACCACTGTAGGTGTCTGATAATCTCAAAGTAGTTTCCTTTTCTGTGGGGCCTATATACCAAATAGAAAAGTAAATTTCTACCCAGATTTTATTTTTCTTTTTATAAACAAAGCAGTCTTGGAGCCCCATGAAATCTGAGAAGATTTGGTCATGCAGCCAAGCTCCTGCTGTCTGAAAAATGTGATAGTAATCCAAAAAAGGATTTCAGAGGGCTCATCCAGCAGCTCTGTGGTCACTCTGGCCTGGCAAGGGATGAAAGCCCCACCTGTGGTTAGGTTGAGAGCTTAGAATTGCACTCCCAAGTCTTTTTTTTTTTTTGGCTTAAATTGTAAAATGTTAGCCAAGTGGACAAGGGTGTCTCAAATTTAAAGGCTAAGGTCCATCTCTAATAAAGTGTTAACTCTTTCCTCTCTTATGACACTTCCATTTAGTTGCTTGAAGGCATCTAAACTGTCAGCGTTTGGTTTATCTGTCTCCCAGATATGTTATTCAGTTATTAGTGATCAATTTCACTGTGGATACAATGATCACTTCTGGTGACTTAGAAAAGAAAAAGGTGGTAATTATTTTACGCATCCTGAAATTGTCTATCTGAAGACATATACTCACAAAACAACTGTTTTTTAAAGAAGGCATCAAGTGTTCCATAAACCATTTACTAAACTCATGATCATTTTAGATCATTCAGCACTACCTCGTGTAGGTATTGTATCAGCATTTTGAATGTAAAAGACATTTGGTAAATTGAAATTATGATACAAATATTAAAACAGGGTAATTCAGGGCACAGGCTCCATGTTCCCTCTCTGGGTCTTCTGTATGGAATATGCCAGTATTCTGCCTTATAAGTGAGGAGTCTGAAACTCAGAGCAATGAGAGCCCTTGCCTAAAGTTTCACGATGAGGGAAGATGAGGAATGAGAGTCCTGGCCTCCTCACTTTTCCTCACACACTAACAGAAAAAAAAGGCAGCCTCTCATCTTCCCCTAGCTCTACCTGAGTTCCCAGAGGTCCACCTAGGGACACTGTAGGTCAGACTGGTGGTGGCTCAGTAGTTAAGAACCCTCCTGCCAAGGCAAGAGAGGCGGTTCAATTCCTTGGTCAGGAAGATCCCCTGGAGAAGGAAATGGCAACCCACTCCAGAATTCTTACCTGGGAAATCCCATGGCCAGAGGAGCCTGGCAGGCTACAGTCCACAGGGTCCCTAAAGAATCAGATGATTTCGAGATTAAATACCAGCAACAACATCACAGTGGACCATTAGATTGGCTAAGGATGCATCATGAGGGACAGAGGAGTATCACCTGACTTTGTTCTATTTCCCTCTTTCTTTTATTTAAGAATCACTAAGTCATAGGCCAAAGGATACTATTTCTTAAGCATTTCCTTTTCTATTATAGGCATCTACATTTCCTTAATGTAGGGCTTTTTGGTTTGTTCTTGTTTTTATTTTTGCAAAACTTATATGATGGGTAGCTTACTCTTTTGCCAGGTAATCATTTTCATATTTAGACTGCAGTGTTTGTTTTTTTCTTCCATTTTACTGATGCAAAAGTACCCATAGCTTAGAATCACTAGTTCTGAAGTTTTAAATAATTAAACTGATAATTTTGGCTAATGGGTTATAAACCTTTTTGACCTGAAGGATTCTTTGTTTAGATAAACTTGTTTTGGAAAATCTAAGCAACAAGTACAGGCTTACTCTGGTTGAAGCTGGTGGTGAGTGCTGAACCCCATCAACGAGGCTCCTTAGGGAGCCTTACGGAGTACAATTTGAATATCAGTGATTTAGTCTGACATTATGACTTATCAGAAATATCAGATGATGGAAATCTAGTGAGGCAAAGAAAAATCTCAGGGCACATACCTGATCAAATGAAGACCAGGAATTAAAACAGGCCATTAAATTCCTAAACAAAACTTTTCTCATGTTAATACACAGCCAGCTTACCCATGCTCAGAGTTGCTCTGGGGCAACACAGAATTTTAACTTTCAGATATTCTGCTCTTCATTATGTGGCAGAAGTACCGATCTCTGTTCTCTAAACACACCAAGCTCACTCCACCCTCAGGCCTCTACACTTCTGTTACCTCCGTCTGGTGTCTCTGGCCCAAACCTTTGTACAGCTGACTCCTACCTACCATTCAGATCTCAGATCAAATGCTGCCTCCTCTGAGATGCCTTCCTTGACTCCAAAATTGTAATATTCAATGTCCTATTACTATATTTTGTCTTCCTCCTAGCCCTAATTGTATCTGATTACTATATTGTTAATATATTTGGTTCTTTGCTTATCTATTTCCTGCTAGAATGGAAGCTCTGTGAGTCTTTCTTATGGACTAATGAATTTCTAGGACTGGAAAAGCACATAATAGATATGGAGTGAAATTTGACAAGTACTTGGTATATGAGTACATACTAGACAGAGCTGTATGGCTGGGCTGCCTGCTGCCTCTTTTCATAGTGAGTTGCTTGTTAGGCAAAAGTCAAGTGATCATTCGTCTAGAATGCTAGAGAAAAGGCTACAGAGACTATATCAGACCCTTTGACTTCCCTTCTAGCCTTGGGTTCCCATGATCCAACAAAATTAGGACTGTTTCTATGTGTAAGAAAAGTCCTTTCTTTCCTATTTGGAAGAAAATTTTAATTCGAATGCATCCAATATATTATATTATAGCAATAATTATTTACAAGGATTAAAAGATATGCATTTCAGATTACATATAAGTAATTTCTTCACCATACACAATATTTGTAACTAGGGATGTTTTACAAATGAATTTTTATTCCCTTTTTGCGTTCTCAGAGCTGCCACCACATTGCTGTAGACTCCCTTGATGATTCACCAACATTAGTGTAACGTTCAGTCGTGTCTGATACTTTGTGGCTTCATGTGACTGTAGTTCACCAGGCTCCTCTGCATGGGATTTCCCAGGCAAGAATACTGGAGTGGGTTGCCATTCCCTTCTCCAGGGGATCTTCCTGATCCAGGGATTAAATCCACATCTCCTGCATTGGCAGATGGATTCTTTACCACTGAGCCACCTGGGAAGTCCTGCGTTAATGTCATCGTCTCCTAAGTGGCCTCTTGTTCTGCTCCTGCAGTTCCCTTAGCAGACTTCTTTTTTTTTACTAATGAAAGTCTTCTGTTACAAATAAGTAATTTTCTAATCTTTTACTCATTCAAACTGTATTAGTTTCTGGTGGCTGCTGTAACAAATTACCATACACTTGGTGACTTAAAACAATAGAAATTGATTTTGTCACTGTTCTGGAGACCAGGAGTCCTAAATTAGAATCATCAAGCTGAAAGAAAGATGTCAGCAAGGCCACACAACTTCCTAAGTCTCTATGAGAATCTGTGCTTTGCATCTTCCAGTTTGTAGTTGCTGTTAGCATTCCCTGGCTTGTAGTCATATCACACTAAGTTTCAAGATAAGCATCATCAAGTCTTCATCTGCTCTGTCTTCACGTTACATTCTCCATTGCGTGTCAACTATTTTTCTGTTACCTTCTTTTTGGGATACATGTGATTGCATGTTGGGTCAATCTCATTGATCCTGGATAATATCTTTCTTCTTCTAAAGATCAATAATCACATCTGGCAAAAACTCTTTCTCTTATAAGGTGACATTTACAGGTTTTAGGGATTAGGACATGATGTCTGGGGGTGGTTATCAGTCTGCCACAGGGTTTTCTTATATTGGTTTGACATTGCCTGTAAAATAAAGTACACATTTCTTACCAGGAAATATTGGTACCTAAGTCTCTTACTTCTGTTTTTTTTTTTTTTTTTTCTCTTCAAATCTTCCATGATAGTTTTCTTTATTCCCAATCATTTTCTTTTTTAAATGTCTTTCCCCTCCATCTCCTAAAAGTAAAACATTTTTTTAAATATTTTGTTGTCTTTTGTAACATTCTATACTCACCTACAATGTTTTCCTCTTTTATCTTAGCAATCCTTTATTTATTAACATATATGGAGGGAGGGAAAAGTTTTGGTAATTGTGCTGAATTTTTAAGGTTTGGTCCTGAGCTAAAGTACTTGAGCACTCAATGGTAAGGGCTGAGAAATAGAGAATATAATATGATAAAAGATATAGTAGAGAGATAAACACATAGAATACTATAAAAATGGAAAAGATGGCCATGCAGAGGTCAGATTAACAGGAAAAGGTATCCTCTTAATGGCAATCCTGGATCAATCTTAAGCAATACAAGTCTAAAGAAGCAAGTTAGCCAGATATAGGAGTAGGTGACTCTGATGGATAGTGGAGGCTGATATGGAGGCCTTCAAGATTATGGGTTTTGTTTATTCTTCCAGTTTTACTGCAATATTATTGACACATAACATTATTCAGGTGAGTTCAGTTGTTCAGTCTTGTCCAACTCTTTGCAACCCCATGAACTGCAGCACGCCAGGCCTCCTTGTCCATCACCAACCCATGGCCATCAAGTCGTTGATACCATCCAGCCATCTCATCCTCAGTCGTCCCCTTCTCCTGCTCTAAATCTTTCCTAGCATCAGGGTCTTTTCCAATGAGTCATTTCTTCGCATCAGGTGGCCAAAGTATTGGAGCCTCAGCTTCAGCATCAGTTCCTTCAATGAACACCCAGGACTGATCTTTTTAGGATGGACTGGTTGGATCTCCTTGCAGTCCAAGGGACTCTCAAGAGTCTTCTCCAACACCACAGTTCAAAAGCATCAATTCTTTGGTGCTCAGCTTTCTTTAGAGTCCAACTCTCACAACCATACATGACCACTGGAAAAACCATAGCCTTGACTAGATGGACCTTTGTTGGCAAAGTAATGTCTCTGCTTTTTAATATACTGTCTAGGTTGGTCATAACTTTCCTTACAAGGAGTAACCATCTTTGAATTTCATGGCTACAATCACCATCTGCAGTGATTTTGGAGCCCAGAAAAAAAAAAGCCAGCCACTGTTTCCCCAACTATCTGCCATGAAATGATGGGACCGGATGCCATGATCATAGTTTTCTTAATGTTGAGCTTTAAGTCAACATTTTCGCTCTCCTCTTTCACTTTCATCAAGAGGCTCTTTAGTTCTTCCTCGATTTCTTCCATAAGGGTGGTGTCATCTGCATGTCTGAGGTTATTGATATTTCTCCCAGCAATCTTGATTGCAGCTTCTGCTTCCTCCAGGCCAGTGTTTCTCATGATGTACTCTGCATAAAAGTTAAACAAGCAGGGTGACAATATACAGCCTTGATGTACTCCTTTTCCTATTTGGAACCAGTCTGTTGTTCCATGTCCAGTTCTAACTGTTGCTTCCTGACCTGCATACAGGTTTCTCAAGAGACAGGTCAGGTTGTCTGGATGCCCATCTCTTTAAGAATTTCCCACAGGTTTTGTGATCCACACAGTCAAAGGCTTTGGCATAGTCAATAAAGCAGAAATAGATGCTTTTCTGGAACTCTCTTGCTTTTTCGATGACCCAACGGATGTTGGCAATTTGATCTCTGTTTCTTCTGCCTTTTCTAAAACCAGCTGGAACATCTGAAGTTCATGGTTCACAGGCTGTTGAAGCCGGGCTTGGAGAATTTTCAGCATTACTTTACTAGCGTGTGAGATGAGTACAATTGTACTGTAGCTTGAGCATTCTTTGGCATTGCCTTTATTTGGGATTGGAATGAAAACTGACTTTTTCCAGTCCCATGGTCACTGCTGAGTTTTCCAAATTTGCTGTCATATTGAGTGCAGCACTTTCACAGCATCTTCTTTTAGGATTTGAAATAGCTCAACTGGCATTCCATCACCTCCACTAGCTTTGTTTGTAGTGATGCTTCCTAACGCCCACTTGACTTCACATTCCAAAATGTCTGGCTCTGGGAGAGTGATCACAACATCATGATTATCTGGGTTATGAAGATCTTTTTTGTACAATTCTTATGTGTATTCTTGCCTCCTTTTCTTAATATCTTCTGTTTCTGTTAGGTCCCTACAATTTATGTCCTTTATTGTGCCCATCTTTGCATGAAATGTTCCGTTATCTCTAATTTTCTTGAAGAGATCTCTAGTCTTTCCCATTCAATTGTTTTCCTCTATTTCTTTGCATTGATCACTGAGGAAGGCTTTCTTATCTCTCCTTGCTATTCTTTGGAACTCTGCATTCATATGGGTATATCTTTCCTTTTCTACTTTGCTTTTCACTTCCCATCTTTTCACATCTATTTGTAAGACTTCCTCACAGACATTTTGATTTTTTGCATTTCTTTTTCTTGGGGATGGTCTTGATTCCTGTCTCCTGTACAATGTCACGAACCTCCATCCATAGTTCATCAGGCATTCTGTCTATCATATCTAGTCCTGTAAATCTATTTCTCACTTTCACTGTATAGTCATAAGGGATTTGATTCAGGTCATACCTGAATTGTCTAGCAGTTTTCTTCACTTTCTTCAACTTAAGTCTGAGTTTGGATTAAGGAATTCTTGATCTGAAACACAGTCAGCTCCTGGTCTTGTTTCTGCTGACTGTATAGAGCTTCTCCATCTTTGGCTGCAAAGAATATAATCAGTTTGATTTCATTGTTGACCATCTGATGATGTCCATGTGTATAGTCTTCTCTTGTGGTGTTGGAAGAGGGTGTTTGCTATGACCTGTGCATTCTCTTGGCAGAACTCTATTAGCCTCTGCCCTGCTTCATTCTGTACTCCAAGGCCAAATTTGCCTGTTACTCCAGGTGTTTCTTGACTTCCTACTTTTGCATTCCAGTCCCCTATAATGAAAAGGACATCTTATTTTTGGTGCTAGTCTAGAAGGTCTTGTAGGTCTTCATAGAGCTGTTCAACTTCAGCTTCTTTGGCATTACTGGTTGGGGCATAGACTTGAATTACCATGATATTGAATGGTTTGCCTTGGAAATGAATAGAGATCATTCTGTCATTTTTGAGATTGCATCCAAGTACTGTATTTCAGACTGTTTTGTGACTGTGATGGCTACTCCATTTCTTCTAAGGGATTCCTGCCCACAGTAGTAGATATAATGGTCATCTGAGTTAAATTCACCCATTCCAGTCCATTTTAGTTCACTGATTCCTAGAATGTCGACTTTCACTCTTTTCGCCTCCTGTTTGACCACTTCCAAGTAAGTTTAAAATGTACAACATGTACAGCATGGTGATATGATGCACGTTTCTGTACACTAACAACAAAGTATCTGAAATAGAAATGAAGAAAACAGTCATATTTACAGTAGTGTCAAAAATAATAAAATACTTCAGAATAAATTTAACCAAGGTGATAAAAGATCTGTATACTGGTGAAAGAAATTGAAGAAGATACATATTAAATGAATGGATATATCATGATTATGCATCTGAAAAATTAATATTGTTAAAATGTCTCTATTACCAAAAACATTCAGTAGATTTAGTGAAATTCCTTTTAAATTCTCAGTGAAATTTTTTAAATAAATAGAAAAATAATCCTAAAATTTATATGAAATGATAACAAATCCCAAATAGTTAAAGCAAATGAGAAAGAAGGCATCATACTTCTTTATTTCAAACTATTATACAAAACTATAGTAATAAAAAAAGTTTAATACTGACATAAAACAGACACACAGATCAATGGGATAGAATAGAGAGCCCAGGAATAAACCCCTACATACAAGGTCAACCAATATTTGATACGGAAGCCAAGAGTACTGAATGGGGAAAAAATAGTTCTTTCAATGAATGGTGTTGATAAAACTGAATTTTCACACACGAATGAATGAAATTGAACCTCTATCTTGTATCACTCACAGAAAAATAACTTGAGATAAATTTAAGACCTAAATGTAATTGTAAAACTCTTAGTGGGTGGGGAGGAAACAGTGAAAAATATTCTTTATGTTAGTTTATCTAACTACTTTTAAAAAATAAAAAAAGGTATGACAAGGCACAAGTAACAAAAGTGAAAATAAGTAGAACACCGAATTAGAAAGCTTCTACAAAGCAAAATGAAACAGAGAGAGAATTAAGAGATAACTTACAAAATGGGAAAAGACATTTGCAAAACATTTATCACATAAAGGGTTAATATACAAAATATATACGTACCATTTACAACCCAATAGCAAAAGAACAAATAGTCTAATTTAATAAATGGACAGATGACCTTAAAGAAGTTTTTCTGGAAAAGACATACAAATGTCTATTAGTTTGAGGAAAATGTCTATACTTTAAACATATGATTTGCTACCAGTGGAATAATTTTTTAAATATATTTTGAAATCATGAGAAACTTCAGTAAAGAAAATTTTAAAAGAGCAATTTAAAGGGCATTTTGCTTAATCCTTCTCAATTTTCACTTTTTAATATAAGCAGTGATTTTTTCAGAGAGTTCTTTCTGCATCTTGGGAGTCATATGTTCTCTCTAAAATAACTCTGTTTAAGGTAACTAACTTAAATTTATTCAAGTTTTTAAAACTATGAGCCATGCATGTAGAACCACCCAAGACTGATGGGTGATGGTGGAGAGTTATGACAAAACTTGGTCTGCTAGAGAAGGGAATGGCAAACCACTTCAGTATTCTTGCCTTGAGAACTCCATGAGCAGTATGAAAAAGTGAAAAGATAGGACACTGAAAGATAAACTCCTCAGGTTGGTAGATGCGCAATATGCTACTGGAGATCAGGAGAGAAATAACTCCAGGAAGAATGAAGAGATTAAGCCAAAGCAAAAACAATGCCCGGCTGTGGATGTGACTGGTGATGGAAGTAAAGTCCAATTCTGTAAAGCGCATATTGCATGGGAACCTGGAATGTTAGGTCCATGAATCAAGGCAAACTGAAAATAGTCAAACAGGAGATGGCAAGAGTGAACATTGACTTTTTAGGAATCAGTGAAATAAAATAGACTGGAATGGGTGAATTTAACTCAGATGGCCATTATATCTACTACTGTGGACAGGAATCCTATAGGAAAAATGGAGTAGCCATCATAGTCAACAAAAGAGTGTGAAGTGTAGTACTTGGATGCAATTTCAAAAACAGCAGAATGATCTCTGTTTCCAAGGCAAACTATTCAATATCATAGTAATCCAAGTCTATGCCCCAATCAGTAATACTGAAGAAGCTCAAATTGAACAGTTCAATGAAGACCTATGAGACTGTCTAGAACTACCACCCCGAAAGATGTCCTTTTCATCACAGGGGACTTGAATGGAAAAGTTACAAGTCAAGAAACACCTGGATTAACAGGGAAATTTGGCCTTGAAGTACAAAATGAAGCAGGCTAACAGCATTTTGCCAAGAGAACACACTGGTCATAGCAAACACCCTCTTCCAATAAGATAAGAGAAGATTCTACACATGGACATCACCTGATGGTCAGTACAGAAATCGGATTGATTGTATTCTTTTCAGCCAAAGACGGAGAAACTCTGTACAGTCAGCAAAAACAAGACTGAGAGCTGACTGTGTCTCAGATCATGAACTCCTTATTGCCAAATTCAGAGTAAAATTGAAGAAAGTAGCGAAAACTACTAAACCATTTGGATATGACCTAAATCAAAACCCTTATGATTATATAGTGTAAGTGACAAGTAGATTCAAGAGATTAGATCTTATAGACAGAGTTCCTGAAGAACTATGGATGGAGGTCCATGACGTTGTACAGGAGACAGTGATCAAGACCATCTTAAGAAAAAGAAATGCAAAAAGGCAAAATGGTTGTCTGAAGAGGCCTTAAAATAGCTGAGAAAAGAAGATAAGCTAAAGGCAAAGATATACCTATTTGAATGCAGAGTTACAAAGAATAGCAAGGGAGATAAGAAGGCCTTCCTCAGTGATCAGTGCAAAGAAATAGAGGAAAACAATAGAATGGGAAAGACTAGATATCTCTTCAAGAAAATTAGAGATACCAAGGGAACATTTCATGCAAAGATGGGCACAATAAAGGACAGAAATGGTATGGACCTAACAGAAGCAGAAGATACTAAGAAGAGGTGGCAAGACTGTTCAGAAGAATTATCAAAAAAAATCTTCATGACTCGGATAACCACAATGGTATGATCACTCACCTAGAGTTAGATACCCTGGAATACGAAGTCAAGTGGGCCTTAGGAAGCATCACTATAAACAAAGTTAGTGGAGGTGATGGAATTCCAGTTGAGCTATTTCAAATCCTAAAAGATGATGCTGTGAAAGTGCTGCACTCAATATGCCAGCAAATCTGGAAAGCTCAGCAGTGACCACAGGTCTAGGAAAGGTCAGTTTTCATTCCAATCCCAAAGAAAGGCATTGCCAAAGAATGCTCAAACTATTGCACAATTGTATTCATCTCATACGCTAGTTCCTGGTAAGGAACACGAATCTTACAAGGCACCACCAACCAGAAGAGTTCAGGAAAGGTCAAAAGAAGACACCACTTGTCTGACCACCTCCCAGAGTCCTTCTAGCTGGCATCTATCTTGGCTGAGCAATGTCTACACCACCAGGAAGGACTCTTCCTGGTGACTGCCAGTGACTGGCCAAAGAAAACCCAGAGACTAATCCCATCACCATAAAGCCTGAATCGCTGTGACCTGTAAGCTGTGAATTGCGGGGCAGAGTAGTTCTCCTGGATTCCCTTACCCTACTGCTCTGCGAAAGTGCCCCTTCCCAATAATGTCTCTTACTTTGTCAGCACGTGTGTCTGCTTGGACAGTTCATTTCTGAGTGTTAGACAAGAACCTTGGACCCTGGAAGTGGTCACCCATCTTAAAACAGAACTCATAGTTTCAAAAGTATATACTGAGATGTAGAAATATGTGTTGTGGCTACTCATACACACATCTATACATCTTTTTTCCAGCTATGTCCACTGAGAGTGCATAGAAACAATGACCCCCTATTAGCAGTGAGAACACCCAATGCCAGATCTTGGGTGCTAAATGCGATTCTTTACTAAAAGGAGCCTTGGAGAAATGACTGATCCCTGGGCTGGGGCAGGGAAAAGTAGAATATGAACTTGGATCATCTTTACCAGGAAGTAAAGAGGTGTTCAGTGTCAACTATGGAGAAGGAAATGGCAACCCTCTCCAGTACTCTTGCCTGGAAAATCCCATGGACAAAGGAGTCTAGTAGGCTACATACAGTCCATGGGGTCGTGAAGAGTCAGACACAACTCAGCGACTTCACTTTCACTTTCATACACTAGCAAAGTAAAGCTCAAAATTCTCCAAGCCAGGCTTCAACAGTCCATGAACTGCGAACTTCCAGATGTTCAAGCTGTTTTTAGAGAAGGTGAGGGAGATCAAATTTCCAACATCTGTTGGATCATTGAAAAAGCAAGAGAATTCCAGAAATACATTTACTTCTGCTTTATTGACTATGTCAAAGCCTTTGACTGTGTGGATCACAACGAACTGTGGAAAACTTGATGAAATGGGACTACCTGACAACCTGACCTGTCTCCTGAGAAATCTGCATGCAGGTCAAGAAGCAACAGTTAAAACTGTACAGAGAAGAAAAGACTGGTTCCAAATCAGGAAAGTAGTACATCAAGGCTGTATATTGTCACCCTGCTTGTTTAACTGATATCCAGAGTCCATCATACTAAATGCTGGGCTGGATGAAGCACAAGCTGGAATCAAGATTGCCAGGAAAAATATCAATAACCTCAGATATGCAGATGATACCACCCTTATGGCCAAAAGTGAAGAACTAAAGAGCTTCTTGATGAAAATGAAAAAGGAGAGATAAAAAGTTGGCTTAAAGCTCAACATTCAGCAAAGTAAAATAATGGTTTTGGTTCCATCATTCCATGTCAAAAAATGGGGAAATGATGGAAACAGTGAGAGACTTTATTTTCTCGGGGTTCCAAAATCACTGCAGATGGTGATTCCAGCCATGACATTAAAAAATGCTTGCTCCTTGGAAGAAAAACTATGACCAGCCTAGACAGCATGTTATAAAGCAGAGACATTACCAACAATGGTCCACCTAATCAAAGCTGTGGTTTTTCCAGTAGTCACGTATGGGTGTGAGATTTGGACTGGAAAAAAAGCTGAGTGCTGAAGAATTGATGCTTTTGAACTGTGGTGCTGGAGAAGACTCTTGAGAGTCCCTTGGAGTGCAAGGAGATCCAACCACTCAATCCTAAAGGAAACTGGTCCTGAATATTCATTGAAAAGACTGATGCTGAGGCTGAAATGCCAGTACTTTGGCCCCCTGATGCAAGACTGACTCATTTGAAAAGACCCTGATGCTGTGAAAGATTGAAGGCTGGAGGAGAAGGGGACGACAGAGGATGAGATGGCTGGATGGCATCACCAACTTGATGGACATGAGTTTGAACATGCTCTGGGAGTTGGTGATGGACAAGGAAACCTGGCGTGTTGCAGTCCACGGGGTCACAGATTCGGACACAACTGAGTGACTGAACTGTTCTGAACTGTACTTTAAGTTAAATATCACATTATACTTTTTCTCTTATAACACTGATCTTTTTAAATTACATTTAATTATTTAATATGTCTTGCTTTAATAAGAGCTTTAATAAGACTTTAAGTTAAATATCACATTATACTTTTTCTCTTATAACACTGATCTTTTTAAATTACATTTAATTATTTAATATGTCTTGCTTTAATAGAGCTTTAGCTCTAGTGGTAAAGAAGCTGTCTGCCAGTGCAGAGATGTAAGAAACCTGTGTGTGATCCCTGGTCAGGAAGATTCTCTGGACGAGACAATGGCAATCCACTCCAGTACTCTTGCCTGGATATATAACTTGGCTTTTATAAATTAAAATCCTTTTTAGAATTTCAAGTATCTGAAGTGGCAAGGATCATGTTCATGTTTTATATCTGAAACCCAGTCCAGGGCCTAACACCTAATATAGGGTTTTAACAAATAATTTTGAAATGAATAAGGCAAGAAAGATTTAAAATTCCCATTGAGTTCCCCAAATAACAACACTGTACCATCCCCCACTGTAATGTTTTAACTGTTTACCTGCTTCTGCACACAACTCACTATTGCAGTGTAAAAAAAAAACATGCACCAAGCAGATGTACCTAAACTTTGTGTAATCTTAATTAGGCACTGCACGTCTGATTATTGCTTTATAGAGGTTTCGCTTGTTTGGCTTTGTTTTCTTTTTAGCAGATATATATAGGCATGAATTTAAAAACAAATGAGAGAAAAACTATGTTTATCAATAGTGTATTCCCAACGGTTCAATATATATCCAGATATGAAAGGAGAAATTATATTGTGATTGCTTCACTGAAAGATTTTGTTTGACAGCAAATTCTAGTGTATTAATGGTCTTCAGTGTGTTAAATTTTTTATTTGACATATCTAAGCAGATGTGTTGCTTTTAATTAAAGATTTTAACTGATGAAATATATTTTTAAATTAATTATGTTCAGTCCTCCTGAATCACTTCTGAGGAGTGAATCACTTCTGAACTCTTTAGAAACTGCAGCTCTAAACAATCCAGAGCAACTAAAGAATTCTAACTATAAAAACACACAAGTCCTAGAAGAAGAAGAAAATGTTGATGAAATTATCCATAAGTATAGATGTAGGAAAATCTTTTTAACTCAGAGTGAAAATCCATATGCCTAAAAACCTACATAAACATACACAAAATTAAAAAAAAATAACAAATTTGGAGCAGCAAAAATTCAAAATAAGAATGACCAATTGGGAGAAAATTAACAATGCATGAGAGTATGTTAATGTTCTACATTTTCAAAAAAATAAAATTAATGAGTACAGGAAAAAGAAACTGAAGAGAAAGGATGAAAGGATTAATTCAAAGTAACATTTCATAGTATTATACTATGAACCCCCAGTCATAAGCAGTGTGAGGAAGAGGAAAAAATGCCAACAAACACCAAACTCTTTTTAGCCAATTTGAGGTTTGTTTTCTTTTTTTTTGATTGGTAGTAAGCTTTGGGTTTTTTTTTTTTTTTGCTTGGTAGAATGGGTAAAGTCATTCTGAAATTCTTTTCCTTGTATTATGGGATTGAGCTAATCAATAAGTATGTTGATATTAAAGGAAGATAGAATTTTCATTGTGATTGAAGTGTAATACAAATGTGAAGCCATATATATGGCAACAAACAAACAAAAATACCTTGGAGACTGGAATTTGAGGTATCACTGTGAATTTATTATTTCTAATATATATTTTATATGTGTATATATGCATGTACTTGTATCTGTGCATTGTACTTTTATATGTGTATGTGTATGTATATTTCTCTGTATAGTTTATTTTTATGTTTATTTGTATGCATATGTTTCCTAGCTCTATCTGCTGACAGGGCCAAGAATCAAACATATCCCCAAATAGCAATAAATAAACTTGGTTCCCAGGTGTTGATATCTAATGTAGTTCTTCAGTAACATAAAGCAGAGATTCTCAACAAAGTGATTTCAGGACTGAGCAGAGTAGATACAAGATGAGCCTGAAAAACTATCTTATTATGCTATTAATAGGAAGTTGGGGAATGCTTCAAAAAAGACGAAAACATGTCACAACAACACAGAAAATAGCATGACAAGGCTTTATTCAACAAATCTGGAACAACTGGAACATAACAATTTGAAAATAATTAAGTGCAATAAAGAACTATTGAAAAATAGAAATTTCGTATTAATTTCACCATATCTGATAATAAATAGGTCAGATCAGTCCATCAGTGGAGGAGAAAGGAGGGTCTTGCTTACAGTAAAATGTCAAGGGCTTGTTGTTTAATGTGAAAGAAGTGTTTGTTTCAGAAAGTTAACATTTTGCATCCTTAGAGACTGGATTAGAAAAGAATCATCAATGAATGCTAATCCAGGGAGAAGTTTTGATGAGGTGCAGGGCATCTGCACAGTCTGCCTGTCACACATACATGCACACAGCTCTGGAAAGGCCTAACACTTGCGGATTATGTCTCAGTGGTTGCCATTATGGCATAACGATTATTATAGTTAATGTGCTTCTATGACACCTCTTTGTGTCTGGCAGTCTAGAACTTTGCCTAGATCAAGTCCCCCACAGTCTTCTCTAACCTGCCTAGCAGCTGCTTGTTCCCACTGTCAGCAGCCCCCGGCAAGCCTTGAGCTTGAGCCAGAGTGGTTACAACAGCTACCATTGCGGTTATGAGTGCTGAGACTTAAGAAAGCTGAATCTAGCCACATTTCTGGCAGTGAAACTCAGAGCAAATGCATCTAGGAGGAAAAAAGTTGCTTGATTTGTGTATCAAGAGGTATAACATAATATGAAAGCAGCTCAGCCTTGTTTGTAATGACTCCAAAGTGGCCCTTCCCTGCACACTCAGGGCCGAATAAATCAATCCCTCAACTCTGACTTACTCTTGACACTGACTTTAATCTGTGAACTATGAAATCTTGTGTGCACTCCTCCATCCCATCTGTGTGTGGCTGTCAGGCAGGCAGTTAACAGCACTCAAGAACAGAAGTTAATTGGAAGGAGCTGGAGGTGTCCAGCTCCTTTGGTAATTACTGAAGTCACTCTCCTGCCATGGAAGAGAACCTCTTGCCTCCACACTGTTTGATGAAGAGAGTCTTTTTCCTCTTTCTGTAGTCACAGAAGCAAATCGGAGCCAAACAAAACTGAGCACATTCTGTTTGTTTGATAAACCTCAGAATAACTTTAAGGTTGGGTACACTAAGCTTTAGGTTCAATTCAGTTTTCTTCAAATACATTTAAAAACCTTTGTGAAGAACATGTGTCTAATTTACCACTTTTCCCCCAGGGCTCAGCCCTGTACCTGTCACATAATAAGTTAAATGTTAGGAATTTTCCATATGAATATTATTATTGTTATCATTCATCTAGTTCCTGCTGTGTATGAGTCTCTGAAATGAGCATTTAGGGAAGAGAAAAAAATTGACTCTGGAATTACACACTCTTGGGTAGATCTCTTAGCAATAATACTAGCATCTAGGGTATTGCATGCAAGCTGTTTCATCTTACCAAACATCAGTTTCTTCACCAACACTCTGCATATAACATTGTACAGATTAACTTATCTAAAACTATTAAAGGGCCTGGTGTACTGACTGGCATACACTAAGTGCTTAATAATTGGTAGCTTTCTTTCCTTGCTGTTCAGTGTGTATAAATACCATATGAACCACTTGGTCCACTTGTGGCTATCATCTTGCTTCTAGTCTTTAACCTTAATGTTATTAATTTAGAATAGGACAAGTTTCGTTTTCTCTCTCTTTGACCTATCTTTCCTAACTCTATTATCTCTTCCATTTGTTTCATTTTAGCTAAAAGACATCTTTTAAATAGGGATTCAAGAACACAAACTTTTTTATTGTGTCACCAATTCATTTTAAAAGCCCCTGATGCTGGGAAAGATTGAAAACAAAAGGAGAAAAGAGAGACAGAGGATGAGATGGTTAGATGGCATCATCGACTTAATAAACATGAATTTGAGCGAACTCTGGGAGACAGTGGAGGGCAGAGGAGCCTGGCATGCTTTAATCCACGAGACACCAAAGAATTGAACAGGACTTAGTAACAGGACAACCACAAACTTAGGAAGCAAGCACTAGAACATGCATTTGAGATGCAGAAATGAGTAGAGTATGATGACCCATTCCCTCAGGAAATCTACAGCCTTGTCGGGGAGACAGGGGTTTGCATGTGAAATTCAAATACCACACAGGTAGTTTGGATACGAGAAATTCTTGATATTAAACTACTTTGTGGGCACTGAGCATGGAGTAGTCCACTCCTCTGTTAGGAAGCAGACGAGTGGCATTAGGAGGATTCAGATAGCAAGTGTTCTTTCCAGTGGGCTTTTTGTCATATTGAAATATAGTTGATTTGCAGTGTTGTATCACTTTCTGCTGTACAGCAAAGTGATTCAGTTATATATATATATATATATATATGAGTTATTTTTCATATTCTTTTCCGTTATGGCTTATCACAGGATATTGAATATTGTTCCCTGTGCTATGCAGTAGGGTCTTGCTGTTTATCCATTCCATACAATTGCTTTCATCTGCTAACCTCAACTTCCCACTCAGTCCCTCTCCCCCACACCTTTCCCATGGCAACCACAAGTCTGCTCTCTTTGGGCTGTGAGTTCCTGTGGACTTTGAAGAATGATCAAGGCTTTCTAGGCAGTGGACAGGCAAACGATTAATCTACAGCGAGAGAGCAGCATGTGCAAATCCATAGAGTGATGCATGAGATAGGAGATGAAAATACGTATCTGTTGCCACATGGTTACATGCTACATTATGCAGTGGAAAGCACCATTAATGAGCTATGGGACAGCTATTTTCAGAAAGATGTGGATGGTAGACAGCAAATATACCTTTTCACTGCTGAGGATGGAGTAGGTTGGAGTAAAACTTGAGACACTGGAACTATGTCAGGTTCAGTGGTTACCTGCAAAGCTGTAAGACCTTGATGCTTAATGACCATCTATACACAGGAGGCACAAAAAGGCCAGCTTGAATTCTATCTATTAGTCAAAAAGCAAATTTCCAGGGTAAGTATTTGTTAATCATGTGATTCACAGAAGGTCAGGGGGATGAGAGGATAGAAGGACTGAGTAAGAGCCTAGAATAACTGCCCAGATGGCAAATTCCTTTACTAGGAGAGCAAATCTGACAGTGGAAGAGGAGTATGCATACTTTAGAAACATTTGAATGCAACTTCTGGAAGCTGGCAGAAACTGAATACAGGAAGTGAGTGAAGCAGATAATTTGTATAGTTTAGTGACAGATGGCGTGATAATGTGGAATCCAAAGAAACATTTATTTGAATTTCTTAGCTTAGCCCTAACTTGTTCAATAAGAATAGAATTTTGTATTTAAACAAATCATTAGACTTGGTGGAAATGTAAACAGCAGTGTAATTTGTGAAGCTATTTTTCCTTGTCTCCATACATCAGTCCTACTCTAAAAAATATAATTAGAACTTCAAGCTAATAATTTGATAAATTCAGAAATGTAGTTGTAGTCAATAAAAATTTTTTACATGTAGCATGATAAAAGTTGACAGGTGTCTTCTAAATCATGTCTGTACTGAAGTGGAAAAACACTGAAAAAAATCATACAGAAAATATGATTTATAATGTTTATCAAATGTCCTTCATTTTTTGTAAAATTTGGCATTATTTTCTCACAAATATTAATAAACTAAAATAGCAGTGCTTACTGAATCTCCGTTGTAATTTCCAGGTGTTGCCAAACTACATAGATTGACCCTAACAGTCCGTCGTCATAATCTTACATAGAAGACGTTTGGTTGAAACGAGCTAAGTGAATTAGGTATTAGACCTGGGGCCACAGGGTGCTGAAAGAGAAATTCATTGCAAGGCAGGAGCCACATACATTATAAACTTTGAGGTTAAAAGATCTAAATCTGTATACATACTTAGTATTTTGTAAGTTGTTTTCAAAATTCTTTCTTAAATCAACCAACACATATCTATTTTGTACTTGCTGCTTACAGAGACTTTTGATAACCTAAAGTGCATACTTCTGTGGTAGGCTTTTGAGCAAGAGTACAAAGCCATCTCTTCCTAGCATTTATATTGTTTATAGTATGGTGTTTGTCTACTTAGTTGTGTCTGAATCTTTTCAACCCCGCAGACTGTAGCCCACCTGGTTCCTCTCTCCATGAGATTTTTCCCAACAAGAATACTGGAGAGGTTTGCCATTTCCTCCTCCAGGGAATCTTCCTGACCCAGAGATGGAACCCGAGTCTCTTGCCTCTCCTGCATGGGCAGGCAGATTCTTTACCACTGCACCACCTGGGAAGCCGCATAGTATATTTTATCACAAAAAAATATGATTGAAGCAAAAATCTTTGTTTTATTTTCATTTCCACCTTATAGTTGAGAAAAAAAAAAAAAAAACCCTGAGTCTTTGAGAAGTGAGGTGAATTCATTGACCAAGGTCAGCAGGATTTGAATTTAGGCTTACAGATACTGTGTTCTTTTTCCTTTCTGTTGTATTATTGTCTCATTCCTTTGCTAGTCACAGAGTCAAAGAGTTTGTTTCTCTTTTAAGCAGAGCTGTTTGATACAACTGCTGCTGTTGCTGCTGCTGTATCACTTCAGTCGTGTCCTACTCTGTGTGACCCCATGGACTGCAGCCTACCAGGCTTCTCTGTCCATGGGGTTTTCCAGGCAAGAGTACTGGAGTGGGGTGCCATTGCCTTCTCTGGTTTGATACAACTGGCACCTTCCGATTTTTAATTCTTCTCAGTGTAACTGGTTTTATCCCAAATGATCTTTTAAACATTAAGGAATAAAGAAATGCTATAGATTTAAAGTCATAGTGTTGAAGAGTTTTTAATATGGGACTGCATAAAAATAATGGGGTGAATAGCATTGGGTATACATTTTATGGGAAACAAGTACTTTAAAAAAAATGTATCCAAGCTAATAGTCTTTATTCTTTGTTCTCATAGTTAGATGCAATTTTTTGAGCCTATGCGTCTTGTTAAAGGCTGTTATTGAAGCTTTTATAGAAGCAGGGTAGAGGTCATTGTGCATATATTGTTTTCAATTTTTACTGGTGCTGTTTATTGTTGTTTTATTATTATTATACTAGAGAGAGACAAAGACAGGAAAAGATGTATTGAAGAAAGTTAAACTTTGCTAAATATGTGATTTTCTTTTGCAAGTTACGTAAGCTTTCTGAGCTTTGGTCTACTCTTTCAGGAAATGGGGCTAATAGTCAAATATCATGGAATTGTGAAGAGGATTAAATGAGCCAGTGATTTAGATAGATAAATAGATAGAACTATAAATGTTAAAAGTGAAGCATAAATCTAAGCAAAATACATGTGTGTTTAATAAAGTTAACATTTATTAGGCACTTATATGCAGGGCCTATTCCAAGTGCTTTATCTACATTATTTATGTTAATGTTCATAATCCTATGAGACATATATCTTGTTGTTGTTGAATCACTAAGTTCTGTCTGACTCTTTGCGATGCCGTGAACTGCAGCACATCAGGGTTCCCTTTCCTTCCCTGTCTTCCAGAGTTTGCTCAGATTCGTGCCCATTGAATTGGTATAGCCATCTAACTTCTCATCCTCTGCTTGCCCTCTTCTCCTTTTGCCTTTAATCTTTCCCAGCATCAGGGTCTTTTCCATTGAGTCAGCTCTTTGCATCCGGTGGCCAAAGTAATGGAACTTCACCTTCAGCATCAGTCCTTCTAATGAATATTTAGGATTGATTTCTTTTAGAATATCTTATTATCTCTATTTTCCTGAGAATAGAACTAATATGTAGATTAGATACATATTTTGCCAGAAGTCCCACAACTATCAATGGATGTAGAAAAGATTTAGGTCCATATCTTTCTGAGTTTAGAAACCATAATTGTAACCTGTATTTTATACTGTATTTCTTAATTTACCCTTATTTCTTAAGTGAGATATATAACCTAGAATTTGCTATATGGTTGCTGGTTTATAGGGAAAGAACCCATAGATGAAAGGGATATAATTAGGTATTACAGGAGCCTAGAAGTAGGTAAAAGAATGAACATTGTAATATATACTATTATAGTTAATAAAATCTCATAAAATAAAATTCCAGGAGCCACATTCACCCTCTGTTGATAATTCTTCTAAATGGTTAGTATGGGATTGTTGGAGAAGACTCTTGAGAGTCCCTTGGACTGCAAGGAGATCCACCCAGTCCATCCTAAAGGAGATCAGTCCTGGGTGTTCATCGGAAGGACTGATGTTGAAGCTGAAACTCCAATACTTTGGCCACCTGATGTGAAGAGCTTACTCATTTGAAAAGATCCTGATGCCGGGAAAGATTGAGAGCAGGAGGATAAGGAGACAACAGAGGATGAGATGGCTGGATGGCATCATCAACTCGATGGACGTGGATTTGGGTGGACTTCGGAAGTTGGTGATGGACAGGAAGGCCTGGCATGCTGTGGTTCATGGAGTCGCAAAGAGTCAGACACAACTGAGCGACTCAACTGAATTGACCTGATGGGATACAGTTGTTGTGGTTTCAGATAGATCTGTAAATGGTACTTAAAAGTTAAGGGTAAATCTAAGGAAAATGCAACATGAACCAAACTAAGAATGAAAAATGTGTAGGAAGTTCTCTAGCCTAAATGAACTGTGAATCAAGATTGATCATTTGTAGCATATTTAATCATCCTGTTCTGAAAATGTTGGAAGCATCACAAGATCAATGAAGCTACCAAGTTTTGTCAGACAAGTTAGTCTATTTTTTTCCTGTCCTGTACCTATAGACACTACAGCTAAAATGCCAACAAATGATAAATCAGGGTTAGTTGGAGAGTGATACCTCTCAGTTTTGTGGTATTAAATGATATTAAGAATTAAAATTGGATAATGGAAAGAATAATGAATTAATTTCTCTGCTTTATTACCTAGTATCTTTAAGACTTCAGACAAGTTACTCTCTCTTGTGTCTCATTTTCCATGAGATGTAAGTTTAGAAAGTCCCATATTCAAATCTTCACTTTATTCTTTGATAATTTTCTGTTCTTACATAAGATCCATCATTTGCTCTGTCAGTTATATCTTTAGTACTAAAGAAAAGTTAGGCTGAATATTTTCTTCATGGGGTTGTGACGATTAAGCTAGGATAATATATGTAAGTGTTTGGATGTGGTCATTGAACATAACAAGCACTTAATAATTATTAGCTTTACTGTTCACACATACTGCATTTTTCCTAATCACTTACATTTTGCTCAGTTGACCCCAGGCACTGTTCTAGTGCCTCAACGTAAGATTTATATAATTGAAAATTAACCATGATCAATATTAAACTAAATAGTGCATACAGAGTGAAGAACAAGGACCTAGCATTTAGTAGATAATAAATTTTAGAACATATGATACAGTGATATAGAAATAAGCCAAATACCTGTAGACACAATTTAGGTTAACAGAGAAGGATGAGGAGAGACACTTTTGCTTTTATTAATTCACTTTTTAATTCATTTATTGTCTTTAGCAATCTCTATTTATCACCATTGTGTGCCTGGCAGGGATCCTATACACCAAGGTGAAAGCAAAGGTTAATAAGTCTTGGTTTCTTCCATGTAGATTGTCTTTATTCTAAAATCCAAGTGTCTGTGGATCAATTTCAGGGTCTTCAAATTTCTTGAAAGAATAATCACAAAAGAGTATCTTTATTTTTCCGTAATAGCATCTGTCGCTTATATCAGCCTCTTGAGAGTAATCCTAGGAGACCCCAGTACAGAGAAAAGGGTGGACTCAGATTCTCAATTATTGCTTTGGCAACACTACATATCTTCAGCTGGATAGACCTTGAACTCAGTTTTAACTGGGCTTAAATTCCAGATGCTTTCCCTGGTTGCTCTGTGACTTAACTTGAGCCTCAATTTATACATAACTAAAACGGATATTGATAGCTACCTTCTAGGCTTGTCCCAGTAATGCATGCCAGTAAGCATCTCACAGTATCCGGCACGTTGTAGGTGTTCAAAATTAGTGGCTCCATCCACCTCGGTGGCTGCCTCAGAGACCAGCAGGCTGCATTCCTCATTAAAAAGCTCTATCACAGGTTATTAATTTATTGTCTCTGATCAGAATCCTGTGCTTTCAGAGACTAGTCCATACAAAAGTGATATAAAGCAGCAAAACATGAACACAATTAGTGATCACCAAAGCACATATCACAATCCTTGTATATCAGCTCACACATCTCATTACTGTATCTGTGGTGACCTTCTGTCGCTTTAGACATATTCCCTGTCACAATTTAATTGTGTTACATTGTGATTTAGATCTCTCCAGGCATTATAGAAACTAGTGTTCCATGTCCATGAGGGTGTTAGTTGAAACACAAGTGCACATTTATTCCTCAGATGCTCCTCACAACAGGAGGAGCCTGTGGAGCTTTGAGTTACAACACAGCACAGACTAATAATGCATCACAGGAAGAACAGAGTCTGCTGAGAGCCACAGAATAGTATACACATGTTGATAAGTACAAGTAAGATGGTAGTGATGGTGGAGGGGAATTTTATAGGGTGACTGAGTGTCACTGCAAGAAAATCAAATTTTCACTTAGGAAAATATTGAGTCATTATTACACTATAGCAAAGTACGTGCTGTTGTCGTTCAGTCACTCATTCATGTCCAACTCTTTGGAACCCCATGGACTACAGCACTACAGGCTTCCATATCCTTCACTGTCTCCCAGAGTTTGCTCAAACTAATGTCCACTGAGTCAGTGATGCCATCCAACCATCTCATATTCTGTTGTCCCCTTCTCCTCCTGCCCTCAGTCTTTCCCAGCATCAGGGTCTTTTCCACTGCATCAGCTCTTCACATCAGGTGGCCAAAATCCTGGAGCTTCAGCTCCAACATCAGTCCCTCCTATGAACATTCAGCGTTGATTTCCTTTAGGATTGACTGGTGTGATATCATTGTTGTCCAAACGACTCTCAAGAGTCTTCTCAAGCACCAGCATTTGAAATAATCTTGTTACTATCTTCCTATTAATATTATAGGTTATTCTGATCATGATGTACATATTGGCTTCTTTCAGTGAAAATCTGTACACCTTCTACCCATAGAGCCAGTGTCATGAAAACCTGCTAAATAAGATCATATATGAGTCTAATATGGTCAGTGAAGAATGCTAGGTTGCAGACTTGAGTTCTCCACATGATCAAAACCCAGTCTCTCAATACCTGATCCTAGGATATATATCCCATGGGTATTAACTGGAAATTTTCTATGAATAGATCACCTTTCTTTGTAAACAAAATATTTTTAACAGAAGCTGACATTTTCAAGTTTGCTATAAAATATCAGTGATAATATTTTTCAATAAATGGTATTCCCATTTGTCACTAGATAAAGTCCAAAGTCTTGAAAACGGTGAAGAATCTTCCTGCCGATGCAGCAGACATGGATTTGATCCCTGGATTGGGAAGATCCCTAGAAAAAGGAATGGCTATCCACTCTAATATTCTTGCCTGGAGAATCTTATGGACAGAGGAGCCTGGCAAGCTACAGTTCATGGAGTTGCAGAGTCTAACACAACTGAGTGAAACACTTTCACTTTTTCATTTAGCCACAGTTAGTCCGACTTACTTTAAATCAGATTTATACATAGAATATGAATCATTCTAACTGGATCAAGCAAATAATATGATTGCCCATTAATTATATATATTATATGTATGTATGTATAATATGATGCATTTTTAGCTCAGTATTCAAAAAACTAAGATCTTGGCATATGGTCCCATCACTTCATGGCAAATAGATAGGAAAACAATGGAAACAGTGACAGACTTTATTTTCTTGTACTCCAAAATCACTGTGGATGGTAACTGCAACCATGAGATTAAAAGGCATTTGCTCCTTGGAAGAAAAGCTGTGACAAACCTAGACAGCATATTAAAAAGCAGAGATGTTGCTTTGCTGACAAAATGACAAAGGTCTGTCTAGTCAAAGCTATGACTTTTCCAGTAGTCATGTATAGATGTGAGAGTTGGACCATAAGAAAGTTGAATGCAAAAGAACTGATGCTTTCAAACTATGCTGTTGGAGAAGACTATGCTGGGAAAATAGAAGGCAAGGGGAAAAGGGGATGACAGAGGGTGAGATGGTTGGATGGCATCACCAACTCAATGGACATGAATTTGAGCAGGCTACAGGAGATAGTGAAGGACATGGAAGCCTGCCATGCTTCAGTTCAGGTTGCAGAGTCAGACATAACTGAGCAACTGAACAATGACAATATATATATAATATATATGTATGTGTTTATATGTATAATTTGCTTTATTATCCACTCTCCTATTGGAAGTTGCAGCGTAGGTCATATTCCACCTCTCTGACCTCATGAACATTGTAAATTACTTGGATTTAGGAGGTTGAGAGTAAGATAGAAAACACACAGCTGTTTTTGTGTTATTTTATTATTCTAATAAAAGAGACACTTCCTAGCTTCCATGAACTTTATTGTGCATTAATTATGTGCTTAAAATATATATCATGTCCCAACCTACTGTGGTGTATTGCTATATTATAATTAATAACACAAACTTCTAAAATAAAAACTTTGACAAATAGAAATCATATGAGCAAAACTGAATATTTTTTCTTTTTTATTAATTTATTTATGTTAGTTGGAGGCTAATTACTTTACACTATTGTAGTGGTTTTTGCCATACATTGATATGAATCAGCTATGGGTGTACATGTGCTCCCCATCCTGAACCCCCCTCCCACCTCCCTCCCCATCCCATCCATCTGGGTCATCTCAGTGCACCAGCCCTGAGCACTTGTCTCATGCATTGAACCTGGGCTGGTGATTTGTTTCACACATGATAATATACATGTTTCAATGCTATTCTCTCAGATCATCCCACCCTTGCCTTCTCCCAGAGTCTAAAAGACTGTTCTATACATCTGTGTCTCTTTTTCTGTCTCGCATGTAGGGTTATTGTTACCATCTTTATAAATTCCATATATATGTGTTAGTATACAGTATTGGTGATTTTCTTTCTGGCTTAATTCACTCTGTATAATAGGCTCCAGTTTCATCCACCTCATTAGAACTGATTCAAATGCATTCTTTTTAATGGCTGAGTAATATTCCATTGTGTATATGTACCATGGCTTTCTTATCCATTCATCTGCTAATGGACATCTAGGTTGCCTCCATGTCCTGGCTATCATAAACAGTGCTGCGATAAACATTGGGGTACATGTATCTCTTCCATTCTCGTTTCCTCGGTGTGTATGCCCAGCAGTGGGATTGCTGGGTCATATGGCAGTTCTATTTCCAGTTTTTTAAGGAATCTCCACACTCTTCTCCATAGTAGCTCTACTAGTTTGCATTTCTGCCAACAGTGTAATAGGGTTCCCTTTTCTCCACACCCTCTCCATCATTTATTGCTTGTAGAGTTTTGGATAGCAGCCATTCTGACTGGCTAGAAATGGTACCTCACTGTGGTTTTGATTTGCATGTCTCTAATAATGAGTGATGTTGAGCATCTTTTCTTGTGTTTGTTAGCCATCTGTATGTCTTCTTTGGCGAAATGTCTGTTTAGTTTTTTGGCCCATTTATTTTTTTCAGGTTGTAGAAGATTTTAATATCAAAGTATAATTTACATGACTAAGAAGTTCTGCTTTCTATACAGTTCTTAGTTCTATTCTTCTTAGTGTAAGAAGCTGACGATGTGTACGATGTGTACTTTCTAACTAACATCGGGAGATTTTATCTTCTCACATCCCAAGTGAAATGTTAATGGCCTAAAACCTACACAGTCTGCCCCGGAGGCCTTCAGCAAGGGAGAGCAGCACGTATCAGCAAGTTAGCAAATGGAGCTAGTTCACATGTTTCTTGATGTGATCCCAAAACCGGCAGCATTTTCATTTCATCCACTCTGTTCTTATGTATTTGAAAAGCAGGTGTTATCCATCTACCACATGAGCACTGTTCACCATACCAGTTGAAAGAACCCAACTTGGCACTGCATTTGGGGCAGAGAAGCTGTCCATCCATCACTCCCAACAAAGTGGATTCCATCCACTGTACAGGTTCAATGAAATAAGACGTACATCGAGCCTGACTCCCTGTAGAAAGCAGGGGGGATGGTGTCATCCTCTTGTGGGCAAAGGCTATAGGACCACTTCCTTCATTATGATCCAAAATGCTAGAACTTCTAAATAAAGATCGCCTGCACTTTCTACATTTGTAGAGACCCCCATCTTTCAATCCTTGTGAACTGGAAGATGGGTCAACAGCAAAGAGTTCTTGAGGTAAGTTCTGCAATTCCAGATACTTCTCCATAACCTTTTGTAAACGATATTGTTTATAAACTGCACTGGAGGTATCTACTTTACAGCCCATTGCCTGGTATAATTTCAGTTGCCACTCAAACCCCTCATTGATCTTGGCCTCTGGCTTGACAATTTTAAGGTTTTCATAGGCTTTTTCAAAGGTAAGCTGGTCAGTCTTCATCATAAAAGCGATTATTACAGTCACACTTCGACTGACCCCTGCATGACTGCGTTCATCTCTCTGACGACACCCCTCGCATCCTAGCCTGCGTTTCCTCAGTTTGCGTCTGGCCACTCGAGAAGAGACTCAAACCTCCCCAGGTGCAGAGACCCAGTCATTTCTCTGAGCACCGCTCCTGCCCTGCGAACTCCGGCGGCCGCGGAAGGAGCGGCACGAACGACGGCGGGGCCCGCGCGGGGCCAGGCCGGCCCGGCGCACTGCCCCGGACGCGGGCCTCCGCCGGAGGGAGCGGGGTCTCCGCGCCCCGCGGCCCGCGAGTCCCCGGAGGGAGCGGGGTCCCCGTGCCCCGCGGGTCCCCGGAGAGAGCGGGGTCCCCGCGCCCCGCGGCCCGCGAGTCCCCGGAGAGAGAGCGGGGTCCCCGCGCCCCGCGGCCCGCGAGTCCCCGGAGAGAGAGCGGGGTCCCCGCGCCCCGCGGGCAGAGGCGCGCCGCCCCGCGGCCCAGCTCTCACCAGCGCACCAGCACCGCCTTGGCCCATTTTTTGATTGGGTTGTTTATTTTTTCTGGATGTGAGCTTCAGGAGTTGCTTGTATATTTTTGAGATTAATTCTTTGTCAGTTGCTTCGGTTGCTATTATTTTCTCCCATTCTGAAGGCTGTCTATTCACCTTGCTTATAGTTTCCTTTGTTGTGCAAAAGCTTTTAATTTTAATTAGGTCCCATTTGTTTATTTTTGCTTTTATTTCCAACATTCTGGGAGGTGGTTCATAGAGGATCCTGCTGTGATTTATGTCGGAGAGTGTTTTGCCTATGTTTTCTGCTAGGAGTTTTATAGTTTCTGGTCTTATGTTTAGATCTTTAATCCAGTTGGAGTTTATTTTTGTGTATGGTGTTAGAAAGTGTTCTAGTTTCATTCTTTTACAAGTGGCTGTCCAGTTTTCCCAGCATCACTTGTTAAAGAGATTGTCTTTTCTCCATTGTATATTTTTGCCTCCTTTGTTGAAGATAAGGTGTCTGAAGGTAGGTGGATTTATCTCTGGGCTTTCTATTTTGTTCCATTGATCTATATTTCTGTCTTTGTGCTAGTACCATACCGTCTTGATGACTGTAGCTTTGTAGTAGAGCCTGAATTCAGGCAGGTTGATTCCTCCAATTCCATTCTTCTTTCTCAAGATTGCTTTGGTGATTCAAGGTTTTTTGTATTTCCATACAAGTTGTGAAATTATTTGTTATAGTTCTCTGAAAAATACTTTTGGTAGCTTGATAGGAATTGCATTGAATCTATAGATTGCTTTGAATAGTATACTCATTTCACTATATTGATTCTTCCGGTCCATGAACACGGTATATTTCTCCATCCATTTGTGTCCTCTTTGATTTCTTTCATCAATATTTTATAGTTTTCTATATATAGGTCTTTTGTTTCTTTAGGCAGATATATTCCTAAGTATTTTATTATTTTCATTGCAAAGGTGAATGGTATTGTTTCCTTAATTTCTCTTTCTGTTTTCTCATTATTAGTATATAGGAATGCAAGAGATTTCTGTGTGTTGATTTTATATCCTGCAACTTTACTATATTCATTGATTAGCTCTAGTAATTTTCTGGTATAGTCTTTAGGGTTTTCTGTGTAGAGGATCATGTCCTGTGCAGTGAGAGTTTTACTTCTTCTTTTCCCATCTGGATTCCTTTTATTCCTTTATCTGCTCTGATTGCTGTGGCCAAAACTCCCAAATCTATGTTGGATAGTAGTGGTGAGAGTGGGCAACCTTCCATTGTTCCTGACTTTAGGGGAAATGCTTTCAATTTTTCACCATTGAGGATAATATTTGTTGTGGGTTTGTCATATATAGCTCTTATTATGTTGAGCTGTGTTCCTTCTATTCCTGCTTTCTGGAGATATTTTATCATAAATGGATGTTGAATTTTGTCAAAGGCTTTTTCTGAATCTATTGAGATAATCTTATGGTTTTTATCTTTCAATTTGTTAATATCATGTATTACATTGATTGATTTGCAGGTATTAAAGAATCCTTTCATTCCTGGGATAATGCCCTCTTGGTCATAATATATGATCTTTTTAGTATGTTGTTGGATTCAGTTTGCTTGAATTTTGTTAAGGATTTTTGCATCTATGTTCATCAGTGATATTGGCTTGTAGTTTTCTTTTTTTTGTGGCACCTTTGTCTGGTTTTGGTATTAGGGTGATGGTGGCCTCATAGAATGAGTTTGGAAGTTTACCTTCTTCTGAATTTTCTGGAAGAGTTTGAGTAAAACAAGTGTTAGCTCTTCTCTAAATTTTTGGTAGAATTTAGCTGTGAAGCCATCTGGCCCTGGGCTTTTGTTTGCTGGAAGAGTTCTGATTGCAGTTTCAATTTCTGTGCTTGTGTTGAGTCTGTTATGACCTTCTATTTCTTCCTGGTTCAGTTTTGGGAAGTTATACTTTTCTAAGAATTTGTCCATTTCTTCCAAGTTGTCCAATTTATTGACATTTACCTGCTGGTAGTAGTCTCTTATGATACTTTGTTTTTCTTTGTTGTCTGTTGTGATCTCTGCATTTTCATTTCTAATTTTGTTGATTTGACTCTTCTCCCTTTGTTTCTTGATGAGTCTGGCTAACGGTTTGTCAATTTTATTTATCTTCTCAAAAAAACAGCTTTTAGCTTTGTGCATTTTTGCTATGGTCTCTTTGTTTCTTCTGCATTTATTTCTGCCCTAATTTTTAAGATTTATTTCCTCCTATGAACCCTGGGATTCTTCATTTCTTCCTTCTCTAGATGCTTTAGGTGTAGAGTTAGGTTATTTATTAGACTTTTTTTCTTGTTTCCTGAGGTAAGCCTGTATTGCTATGAACCTTCCCCTTAGCACTGCTTTTACAGTGTCCCATAGGTTTTGGGTTGTTGTGTTTTCATTTTCATTCATTTATATGCGTATTTTTAAATTTCATTTTTGATTTCTTCTGTGATTTGTTGGTTATTCAGAAGTGTGTTGTTTAGCCTCCATATGTTTGAATTTTTAATAGTATTTTTCTTGTAATTGAGATCTAATCTTACTGCAGTGTGGTCAGAAAAGATGATTGGAGTGATTTCAATTTTTTTTGAACTTTCCAAGGCTAGATTTATGGCCCAGGATGTGATCTATCCTGGAGAAGGTTCCGTGTGCACTTGAGGAAAAGGCAAAATTGATTGTTTTGGGGTGAAATGTCCTATAGATATAAGTTAGATCTAGCTGGTCCATTGTGTCATTTAAAGGTTGTGTTTCCTTGTTATTTTTATGTTTAGTTGTTCTATCTATAGGTGTGAGTGGGGTATTAAAGTCTCCCACTATTATTGTGTTATTGTTAATTTCCCCTTTCATACTTGTTAGCATTTGCCTTTCATATTGCAGTGCTCCTATGTTGGGTGCATATATTTATAATTGTTATATCTTCTTCTTGGATTGATCCTTTGATCCTTATATAGTGTTCTTCTTTGTCTCTTTTCACAGCCTTTATTTTAAAGACTACTTTATCTGATATGAATATTGTGACTCCTGCTTTCTTCTGGTCTCTGTTTGCATGAAATACTTTTTTCTAGCCCTTCACTTTCAGTCTGTATGTGTCCCTTGTTTGGAGGTGGGTCTCTTGTAGACAGCATATATAGGGGTCTTGTTTTTGTATCCACTCAGCCAGTCTTTGTCTTTTGGTTGGAACATTCAGCCCATTTGTATTTAAGGTAGTTATTGATAAGTATGGTCCCATTGCCATTTATTTTGTTGTTTCGGGTTCAAGTTTTTACACCCTTTCTGTGTTTCCTGTCTAGAGAATATCCTTTAGCATTTGTTGGAGAGCTGGTTTGGTGGTGCTAAATTCTCTCAGGTTTTACTTGTCTGTAAAGTTTTTGAATTCTCCTTCATATCTGAATGAGATCCTTGCTGGGTACAGCAATATGGGTTATAGGTTATTTTCTTTCATTACTTAAAGTATGTCCTGCCATTCCCTTCTGGCTTGAAGAGTTTCTATGGAAAGATCAGCTGTTATCCTTATGGGAATCCCTTTGTGTGTTATTTATTGTTTCACCCTTCCTGCTTTTAATATTTGTTCTTTGTGTTTGATCTTTGTTAATTTTATTAATATGTGTCTCGGGGTGTCTCGCCTTGGATTTATCCTGTTTGGGACTCTCTGGGTTTCTTGGACTTGTGTGACTATGTACTTCCCCACTTTAGGGAAGTTTTCAACTCATCTCCTCAAGTATTTTCTCATGGCCTTTCTTTTTGTCTTCTTCTTCTGAGACTCCTATGATTCGTATGGGGCATTTCACGTTGTCCCAGAGGTCTCTGAGGTTGTCCTCATTTCTTTTGATTATTTTTTCCTTTTTGCTTCATTTATTTCCACCATTCTGTCTTCTACCTCATTTATCCTATCTTCTGCCTCCGTTATTCTACTGCTGGTTCCCTCCAAAGTGTTTTTAATCTCATTTATTGCATTATTCATTATTAATTGACTCTTTTTTATTTCTTCTAGGCCCTTGCTAAACTTTTCTTGCATCTTCTCGATCCTTGTATCCAGGCTATTTATCTGTAACTCCATTTTGTTTTCAAGATTTTGGATAATTTTTATTATCATTATTCTAAATTCTTTTTCAGGCAGATTCCCTATCTCCTCTTCTTTTGTTTGATTTGCTGGGCATTTATCATGTTCCTTTACCTGCTGAGTATTTCTCTGCCTTTTCATCTTGTTTAGAGTGCTGTGTTTGGGGTGGCCTCTGTATTCTGGCAGTTTGTGGCTCCTCTTTATTGTGGAGGTTTCTCTCTGTGGGTAGAGTTGGATGATTGGCTTGTCAAGGTTTCCTGGTTAGGGAAGCTTGCGTTGGTGTTCTGGTGGGTAGAGCTGGATTTCTTCTCTCTGGAGTGCAATGGAGTGTCCAGTAGTGAGTTTTGAGATTTCTGTGGGTTTGGTGTGACTTTGGGCAGCCTGTATATTGATGCTCAGGGCTATGTTCCTACATTGCTGGAGAATTTGCATGGTATGTCTTGCTCTGGAACTTATTGGATCTTGGATGGTGGTTGGTTTCAGTGTAGGTATGGAGGCTTTTGGATGATCTCTTATTAATTAATGTTCCCTGGAGTCAGGAGTTCTCTGATGTTCTCAGGTTTTGGGCTTAAGCCTCCTGCCTCTGGTTTTCAGTCTTATTCTTACAGTAGCCTCAATACTTCTCCATCCATACAGCACTATTAATAAAACTTCTAGGTTAATGGTGAAAAGATTCTCCATGGTGAGGAACACCCAGAGAGGTTCACAGAGTTACATGGAGAAGAGAAGTGGGAGGAGGGAAATAGAGGTGACCAGGAGAAGAGGGCAAATCAAATGGGGAGAGAGTAATCTAGCCAGTAGACAATTCCCTATGTGTTCTCCACAGTCTGAAACCCTCAGAGAGGTTCACAGAGTTACATAGAGAAGAGAAGAGGGAGGAAGGAGATAGAGGTGAGCAGGAGGAGAAAAGGGGGAGTCAAGAGGAGAGAGAGCGATCTAGGCAGTACTCTGTTCCCTAAGTGTTCTCCACAGCCAAGAATACCCACAGAGATTCACAGAATTGGGTTGAGAAGAGAAGGGGGAGGGAGGAGATAAAGGTGACTTGGGGGAGGTAATGGAGAGTCAAAAGGGGGAGAGAGTAATCAAGCCAGTAATCACACTCCCAAGTAAAATTGGGTACTGAAGATTGAATTCTTAAATGTATAAAATTGATATCAAATACTATAAAGATTAAAAATCTAGAGTAGACTCTTAAAAATACAGTATTAAAAACAAAATCACAAAAAGTATAAGAAATATATATGAAGTTTGCTTTAAAAGTATGGTCTTTTTTTTTTGCAAGGCAATAGTGGGTTATAAAAATGAAAATTAAAGGAGTAATAGAGGGCTTTAAAAAAGAAAAAAATCTAAAAATAAAAGAAAATGATAATAGTAAAAGTATATCTAGGAATTTCTCTGGAGCTGTTGCGGGCAGTGTGGGGTCAGTTGTTTCAGATAGTTCTTTGTTCCAGTTTATACTTCTCAATATCTATAGGCCCCTTCCAATGTGGTCGGTGTTAACTATGCCGGGATTTTAATCTGTTGTCCCTGTCACTTCCAAAGCGGTTCCCTCTGTTTATTTGGCTTCTTCTGTTTGCAGGTCTCTTCAGTGTCTAATTTCCACCCTGACACAAGGGGGCGGAGGTGGTCTCTTGTTTAGGTTCACTTGTTCAGTTGTGCTGTAGGGAGGGAGGAACAGTTCAGTTAAGTCCTACTTTGTGACCCCCATGAATCGCAGCACACCAGGGCTCCCTGTCCATCACCAACTCCCGGAGTCCACCCAAACCCATGTCTATCAAGTCAGTGATGCCATCCAGCCATCTTATCCTCTATCGTCCCCTTCTCCTCCTGCCCCCAATCCTTCCCAGCAATGCCGCCCACTCCTCTCCATTCAGCCCCCACTTGCTGGTGGCGGATGGAAGCATTCGGGGTACTTCTCTGTTGGGAGTTGTCTTTAGGCACTTAATCTGTGGGTTTTATTTATTTATTTTTCCTCCCAGTTTTGTTGCCCTCCAAGATTCAGAAACTTGCCCCAGACCCGTTGGTGAGAGGGTTTCCTGGTGTTTGGAAACTTCTCCTCTATTAAGACTCCCTCCCCGGAATGATCTCTGTCCCTAACTCTTTTGTCTCTCTTTTTATCTTTTATATTTTGTCCTATCTCCTTTCGAAGACAATGGGCTGCTTTTCTGGGTGCCTGATGTCCTTTGCCAGCATTCAGAAGTTGTTTTGTGGAGTTTGCTCAGCGTTCAAATGTTCTTTCAGTGAATTTGTAGGGGAAAAAGTGGTCTCCTCGTCCTATTCCTCCACCATCTTAGGACCGCCCAATATTTTTTCTTTAATTCTTTTCCTCTATTTTTTTTCCTAAAGGCAAACTAATAATGAGGAATAAGTCTGATCGATGTAAAACTCCACCATCCACTCATTTGTTTACTGAAAAGTTACCCATTTTCCTCAATTTGAGATTGTTCCTCCATTTTAAATGTTATTAAAAGATAATTTAATTTGCCTTTCAGGTTTCAAGATAATTTATCTTTGCTAGTATTGTTTCAAGGTTTAGATGCAAGCTTTTTTATCCATTTTGTGCTTGCACATTAAAATTAAAGGATAGAATTATTGCCTATGATTCTTCACATTTAGCTCTAGCTGTTATAGAATATGATGCATACATATATTTTAAAAGTTTTTCAGTATAATTCAATTACAGAATCTAAATGCAGAATGCGTTATCCTCTGACCATTTGTTCTATCTCAAGCTTTGGACACAGACTTTCTAATTTCATATTTGTTTTTCAACAGCATGTATAAAAAATGCACTAAAAGCTGCCACTTTCTCAACAACTCATGGTCATACTTAGTTAATTATTTAATGCCACCAAGAACAAGGCAGGACATTCAGTGAGCATGAACTTGACTCTAAAATCACTGTGATGGGTTTAGATCCCTTGGGTCCCAAGTGTGTTCTGTACTGATACAGTAAAAGAGGGAAGTCTCATCAATATGCAAGTTTAAATAGGAATCTGTCCTGCCACATCTGCTGACAAGATTAATTATAGATCTCTGAACCTGATGTGTTTTCTTAATGTCTTGCATCACTTTACTGGTCTGCAATCAAGTTGAAATACTAGATGTGGCTTTATATAATTCTCAAGTCTAGAGTGACACTTTGCAGTACAGTTTGTCTTAGTAACTTTAAAGTTTTCATTAGTGATTTGTCATTAGTCCTTGAATTTGTTCTTTGAGCTTAGGATAATCCTTTGGCAGTAAAAAAATTCTGAAAGAAAGCAAGAATCCTCTCCCTGAGAAAGTGCAGCCATTTTCTCTAGGCTGTGTATCTTCAAACGAAAGGGCAAGGCAGTAAAGACAGTAAAACTTATTACAAATTATTTTGCCTTGTTAATCACATAGTCTTCCAAGAAAGAAAAGAAAAGGGAAGGGAAGGGAAGGGAAGGGAAGAGAAGGGAAGGGAAGGGAAGGGAAGGGAAGGGAAGGGAAGGGAAGGGAAGGGAAGATCCATGGGATAACACAGAGTCTGAATGTTAAATAACTGAAGTGACTTAGCACGCATGCACACTTGCAAGGGATAATGATAGAAAGGCAAGCTAGTGGATCAGAATCAGGACATGAAGGAGAGATACTGTGTTTGCTTTATTTATTTATTACATCTGTTTAGGATGAGAATGGAATTAGGCTGGACAAAAAGCAGCTGAATTGTTATCTTCATGAAGATTGTTTTTTAATCACTATTATCACCACTAACATCATCATCATCCTTTCCAGAAAGATAAGAAAATAGATTAGGATAATACATTGAAACAGTTGAACAATAGGCTAAAAGCAAAACTTGGTTGTGATTGTATAATCTTTATTCAGCAGGTTATTGATTAATTTTCATTGATATATGATTCACATAACAAAATGTTACATAACATAAAATTCACCATTTTATAGTGTACAGTTTAGTGGTTTTCATCCTCCCTTCCACCCCATGCCTTAGCAATCTGATTCATTATTTTCTTATTATTTGGTCAAGTCTTGAAAAGTTGTAGATCTCACTCTTAGTTAATAAAAATTTACTAATCTGAGTATGTTAGTTTCTTACTGAAGCTGCAAAAAAAAAATTACAAAAAATTCAGTGGTTTAAAACAAGAAACGTTTAGTGCCTTATAATTTGAAAAATCTTACTAAGATAAACTCAAAGTGTTAGCAGGGCTGCATTTCTTCTGGAAGCTTGAGGGATAATCTGTTTCCTTGCATTTTCCAATTTCTGTAGGCCATCGGCATGCTTTGCTTATGGTCCCTTTCTTCATTTCCAAAGCTAGAAACAGAATCTTCCAGTCCCTTTGACTCTGTTGCTCTTGCCTCCATCTTTTACTTATAAAGAGTTTTAGGGTTACATTTGGGACCACGCGGATAATCTAGGTAATCTCTCCATCTGAAGATCCTTAACTTAATCACCTCTCCAAAGTTGCTTTTGTCATGTATGGGAACATTTATGGGTTCTAGAGATTAGGCTGTGGACATCCTTAGAGGAGTGTATTGTCTTCACCCTAACACACCGAGATTCATATCAAAATGTTATATTACATGAATAAAACTGTTGTAGTGTATTTTATGTTCAAAATGTCCTTCACACCTAGAAAATGCTTTTGATCACTTCTCTGGATTTCATAGCCTAACAAATTTAAAAGCACTCCTTAAGATAAAAGCTTATTTCCAGAGTTCACACTCTGCCACTGTGTGTCAGTCCCATCTGAAAGGAATTCCTTTTACTAATTTCCACAAAAATATATTTAGCATTTTAGTTGGAAGCTTTGCCTGTTTTACAATATTTTGAAAGTTTATGGGGATGACAATTTATTTTATTGATCCCTTCTTTCTTTTCACATGTACTTTCCCCATGTCTCTTCTTTGTCTCTCTACTACTCAGATACCCTTGAACCTCCCAATTCTTCTCTATTATACAGAGTAGGTCATTTTTTTTTTAACAACTTCAGTTATTGAATTAAAAAAAAAAAAAGTGATGTCAAAGCACTCCCGGGCAAGGGGCTTTCACTGAAGAATTTCTGTGTCTGGTAGACTGTCTGTGGCTAAAGTTGGCAAAGTAATGTTTCCTCCAATTATAAATATAATGCTACAACTTCCCAAGTAATTTATAAACACATCTGAAGAGAGTTATTTTCTTTTTTGATGTTCATTCATTTTACTCTCTTCACTTCCAGGCCCACACAAAACTGGGCTTAGTACACAGTGCAACCTCTGTAACTGCTGCTGACTGAGAAACATTCTTTCTTGAGGCTGTCATTATTGAAGCTTGCAGATTTCTTTTCCTAATTTCAAAATGCCTTCTTCATTTCAGATCACCCCAGGTAGCCATCTCACAGCATCCATCTATCGATTCTCCCTGCTCAAGGTGAAGAAGAAACCACTGGAGAAGGTAAGGCTTTCACTGCCAAAATGCACTGACTCAAAATTAAATGTATCTAATACACTACAAAGTGAAACTTTAAAAATATTCTTACAATACTACTTGAGGCAATTGATTTTGGAAATTACTAGAAGTAAGAGACTATTTTTTTTCTTTCCTCTGCTACAAGATCTCTTTTGTGGAAAAGAAACTATTTATACAAGTACTTGTTAAAGCTTCTACATTGCAATTTACTCCACCTAATAATTACTCTATCAACACACATTCTGTCTAAATGTCTTTAGTCACAGTCCTTCTAATGTAATCTGGTTGTTCATTGTTCTTCTGTTTGATATGCACTGGAAGCACACAGCATCTTATTCTAATCAGTTTTTGAATGCATTGTCTGTTGAAATGAAAATAACAATGATGAGTAGGACAGCTGTTTCCCTTGAATGTGAATGTAGGGTTTAAAACCACAAATTAAACTGAATATGTGCAGGCTTTCATGCATGTTTCAAAATGGGGGGAAACACATTTTGTGAAATGGAAATCAATGCTAGTGAAAGTTGTAAAGATCACTGACATGCAGAGGTGATGGTATTTGGAAACAGCTATACTCTCCATTCTGGAAAATAGGCACACAACTTCAGTGAGTTGGTAAAATGAAGTATAATTTGCCTTTGTGGATGGTGATTTTAACAAAGAGAACAGGAGAAACAAAAAAGGAATATGGAACCATCAGAATTTCCTGCTTGGTTTATCAGTGTATCAATATATTAACAGAAGGAATGGAAGTGCCTATGATTTATCATCATTCAATTGTGTATTACTATTCTTATTAATGTTAGATTTTGTTGTTATATTAATATTAAATATTATTGTTATATATTGTACAATGCAATGATGTTATATTAATCTGATATTTATATTAGATAATTCTTGCTTTTTGGCTCAGAATTCTATAGAATTTAGTTTATGACATTTAGTTGTCAAAATACAAAGATTTCATAGTAGCTAACTATTTCCCTTGTATTGTTCATATTTATCTCCTGTTTCTACATATATTGTTTAGTTAGTATTTTTCACTGAGATTTCTAATTGATAACATGAAAATAATTTTAAAATGTATATGTCAATGAACTATTAATTTCATAGTTGAGAAAATAATTGAGGCCAAAGCAATTTCCACTTTTTTTTTTGTTTGTTAAAGCAGTGTGGTAATTCATACATATTTAAATAAATTTGTTAGTAATAACTTTTTTCAATCTTCACAAACACTTCCTGAATTGGTCATGAATAAAGCTGACAGTACAGATGAGCTGACCAGACTTGAGATGAGAACATTATTAGCTAATATCCTAAAGAAGAACAATAGGTTCAATCTTAAGATCCTAGGTAACAATGCAAGTTACCATCACATCAGGTATGATATCCTATGGTTTTCCAACTACAGCAGTCTCAGTCCTCAGGTTATTTGTGGTGGCTCCTTGTTTTTATTTGTTTGTTTTGGTTTATTTTTATCTAAATTTATTAAACAGTTATTAAGAAGATGAATGAGTGTCTTTGGGTGAAAATGACTTCCCTGACTACTGACCTGCCCAAGGTTCATACAAAATTATTGTCTAGGTTTCTTCAGATCATGGGCCGTGTTTCTAATCTACATTATTACTGCTTTATTCACATAGCATTAGGAGGTTCCAAGTGAAGCATCATTGGAGTGAATTCCCATGATTAAGAGGCTATTATTAGTCTCTGCAGTCAAGAAGGTGGCCTTACAGTGGGATTTCCATCTTTCGTGATGCCTTCCTTACCTTGTATCTTACCCACCATACAGACACCGTTACTGCTTTTGACCATGATATTTGTGTAATGTATGCCTTTGTTTGTTTTAATTTAGTTAGCTTAGCCTAATGCTCTTCAGCCAAGCTTACTTTTGAGAAATCAAATAAGTAATAAAAGAAGTAATATTGTTTCCTAGTTCATAAGACTGTCTTCATGATTCTGGGCATATAATTGAAACCTTCCTGTCTTCCACTCACTTGATGAAAGGCCTCTGTTGGAGGAAGGCCATCTCCTCTCATTACAGGAATATAGTATCTTTGTTCTTTCCTTTTAAATTTGTCTCTCTCGTTTTGGTGTCAGACAAAGAACTCTATCTGAATATATTTTGATGGTTCTGCTTGATAACCTGATAGTGTGATCTTTTTTTAAAAATGTAACTAGAATATAAACTTTAGAGACAAGTATACAGGATGATATTCCGCTCTCATCTTTTGCTTCCTGTGACTCATGAGAAACTAAGTTAACCCCTCTTTGCTACATCAGCTGCATGGCAGGTAGCAGACAATGATATTATCCAAAAGGGATTTTCTGAGAATTGAGGTAGGTAGTATATTTCAAGCTCTTAGTGTACTGGTTAACACAGAGCAAGCACTCAAAGAGGTTAACTGTATCATGGAATGTGAGTGGATATATATATATAGATAGATAGATAGATAGATAGATAGATAGAGTAACAGAGTAATTACAGGGAGTAAGGAAGGTGCATCTGTTTTCAAATAATTGGAATAGAAGAAAATTTTAACAGCAAAAGCACACTGAAGATAGCTTAGACTTTAAATATTGCAGTGCCTCAGATTGTCATCGCTACTGATTATCATTGTAAGCTCAGAGAGCTAGAAGTACAGAATGTTCTGTGTACGTGCAGTTCAGTATATGAGAAATCCAATGTGAATGTGACCATGAATATTATCTTGCCCGAAGATCTTTTCAAACCGACTTTTTGTTTACATTTGTTTGGTGTGATTTGTTTTGGTTCCTTATGTGGAACTTCACTATAGATCATAGTTATACAACGAGCTGATCTTTCTGGGAATGGTCAAGTTTTCTTGTCTGTTCAATTCCCTCACCAACACCATCCCTGAGTTTTCTCTGAAGAGCCTCTAAGGCCTTAGAGGACACAGTTTAAAACAGACTGATCTATTTAGTCCTTTAAATTTTAGGGTGGAAAAATTGGAGCCAAGCATAGTGAAGTGATATGCCCCAGGTCGCACACTAAGGGAGAGAAGTCTGGGTATGCTGACTC
Organism: Antilocapra americana; assembly: GCA_007570785.1. NCBI lineage: Eukaryota > Metazoa > Chordata > Mammalia > Artiodactyla > Antilocapridae > Antilocapra > Antilocapra americana. The sequence goes on along the minus strand of ML661325.1, from coordinate 10,509,915 downwards.
TTCTCTGTTGGAACATGCTGACTTTTCTGCAGAATACAGTTAAAGGTTAGGACAGCAAATACGCCTGTGGGAAATGTGACCTTCCCTTTCTTTTTGCCAACCATGTTGTTTTGGTGGTTGCAAATGGGTCATAGCAGCTGTTCTCAATTTCTGTTCTCCAGTCAGCAACACTAGCATATCTTTTTAGAGACAAATTCGTCAGCTTATCCAACCCACCTGAATCAAAATCTTTGGTGGTAGTGTCCAGGAATTTAAGGATTACAAAACTCTCTAGAGGTTTTTGATATTCATTACAGTGTAAAAACCTCTATATTGAATAAATTATTTTAAAATTAGCTCTGTTTGAAAAAATAATTTTAATTACATGACCTACCTATCAATGGGCAAAAAACACTATGAAGATACACAGAATTCTTTTTTTTTTTTTTATTGTTTTTGCCATACATTGTCATGATATCACCATGGGTTTACATATGCTTCCCCTCCGGAACCGCCCTCCCTCCTCCCTCCCCCCCGGGAAATCTCGCTGTACCAGCCCCGAGCATCAATTATGAGTTGGCGATTGATTAGACACATGACAGTTAACATGCTTCAATGCCCTTCTCCCATATCATCCCACCCTTACCCTCATCCACAAAGTCCACTAGTCTATTCTATACATCTGCGTTCCTTTTGCTGTCTGGCATGTTGGGTTCTCGTTACCGTCTTTCTAAATTCCATATATATGCGTTAATATACTGTATTGTTGTTTTTGCTTCTGGCTTACTTCACTCTGGATAATGGGCTCCAGTTTCGTCCATCTGAGTAGAATTGCTTCAAATGAATTTTTTTTTAATGCTGAGTAATATTCCATTGTGTATATGTACCACAGCTTTCTTATCCATTCGTCAGTTGATGGGCATCTAGGTTGCTTCCATGTCTTGGCTATTGTAAACAATGCAGCGATGAACATTGGGGTACACGTGGCTCTTTCAATTCTGGTTTCCTCGGTGTATATGCCCAGCAGTGGGATTGATGGGTCATATGGCAGGTGTATTTGCAGCTTTTTAAGGAACCTCCACACTGTTTTCCATAGTGGCTGTACTAATTTGCATTCCCACCAACAGTGTAAGAGGGTTCCCTTTTCTCCACATC
>ML661325.1:10442285-10508381 GCA_007570785.1 Antilocapra americana | reverse complement strand
CAGAGATAAATCCACGCATCTATGGACACCTTATCTTTGACAAAGGAAGCAAGAATATACAATGGAGAAAAGAAAACCTCTTTAACAAGTGGTGAAGATACACAGAATTCTGTAAAGAAAAATATTGAGAGGGAATACTGAAAGTAAAATTCACTGATCACCATACCACTCTTTGATTTCTAGCAGTTATCTAATTTGATCCTGATAGCAGCACTATGAAATATATCTTATTATCTGAATTGCTATTTAGATATACTAAATAACTTGTCTAAGATCATTCAGCTGAAAGTTGCAGAGCTAGGATTTGAACTCAGATGTAACTGACTCCACAAAGTTTTACATCTTCCTATTGTGAATTGAAACCTATTGGGCTTCAAACACATGTCATAGAATATCTACAATTCCAGGGGAAAATTCATGCATTAAATTTTTCTTACAGAGTGCTTTGATGTTAATAGTCCTCTCTCTTGATGTTACATGGAAATAATAACATCACTTTGATATGAATATGCCTTTTTTATTCTACTTACATCTTTTTCAATATCACATCCCAAATTTCTATATTCTTGCTTATGACAAGCTAATATATATGCATATACTATTTTTTCTTTAGCATTTAATATAGGAAATAAATATGGCCTCACTGGGTCCTGTCTGGGAGCAAGTAAAACTTTCTGAAAAATAAATCATTATCTTAGATATTATGTAAATAAAATCATGTAAGTATTATAGAAGTAATTATAGGGATATGCATTGCGGACTACAGAGCTATAATATAGGAAAATTATAGGAGACGGTAATTATATGTCACGTACACTGGAGCTTCAATATCTAGGAAGAAATTCAACGATTTTTATGTCTGAAAGAGACACTAAAAATCTCATTGTGTTCTTCAGAAGGTGTGGTAAATGAGTGGTCTGTTTAAAGAAACACAGAATGAGGATGTATTGTCAACTTGGAGGATGTTTCCAATGTGGAAGCATATCAGTTCTAAAGTTGTTAATTTATGCGCCAATTAGAGGCCTTGCTGAACTCTATTTGAGATTGGTTTTCAATGGCCAGGGAGAGAAATTCCCCTTACCCACTCTACTTTCTAGCGTGCTGCCTGTAAGAACATCCATCCCGTATTCTAGTACCTGGTAAAGTTCTGAAAGATTGGATTTTATTGGACAAGCTGTACCAATGACTGTCAGAAGGAAAATAATCTAAGGAGATAAATACATAGAACTTTGAACTGAATGAAAATGAAAATACAGAATATCAAAATTTGTGGGATTTGGCTATGACAAAACTTAAAAAATACTTATAGCACTAAATGCATATTTTAGAAAATAAAAAAGTTAAATGAATGAACTTACCTTCTACTTTAAGAAACTAGTAAGAGAGTAAATTAAATGCAAGTTAAGCAAAAGACAGGAAATATTAGATATTCAATACAACCTCCCTCAATGAAATATAAGACAGAAAAACAATTGAGAAAAGTAATGAAACCAAAGCTTATTTTTGTAACAATCAGTAAAACTGATAAACTTCTAGTCAGTTTGACTTAGAATAAAAACAGAATAGACATGTATTATCAATATCAGGAAAGTGAGATATATATTATGAATAGCATCATAGCAATAAATTTGACAACTTAGATGAAATGGACAAATTTCTTAAAAGACACTAAGTTCTAAAGCTCATCGTGGTCGGTTAAATAATGTCCTTTGGAAAGACACCAGAAACTTTAGAGTTGTAATTAGTTAACAATTTTGAGGTAAAATCTTCCTTGATTTAGGTTGGACCCTAAATCTAATTATTGATATCTTTACAAGAGAAAGAGATTTACACACAGACACAGGGAAGAAGGCCATGGTAAGACTGAGCCAGAGATTAAAGAGATGTTGCCACAAGCCAAGGACACCTGGGGTCACCAGAATTTACAAGAAACAAGGAAGGGTTCTTTCCAGAGCTTTCAGATAAAGTTTGGCCCTAGTGAAGCATTGATTTCAGACTCCTGGCCACTAGAATTATGAAAAAAAACAAACGTCTGCTGTTGTAAGCTACCCAGTTTGTGGCAATTTTGTTACAGCAACCCTAGGAAACTAATATTATCACTCAACACTTGATAAGTGACACTATAACTGTTAAGGAAATAGAACTGTAGTTAATAACTTTCCCACAAAGAAATTTCCAGCATGAGAGGACTTTACTTGCAAATTTCACTGAACATTTAAAGGAGCAATAATATCAATTCTTTACAAACTCTCATAGATATTTAAGAGCTACTTTTCTTAACTAATTATTTGAGACCAGTATTACCTTAATACTTAAGTCATACATGAACACTATTATAAACTAATATCCCTCATGAAAATAAAAGCAAACATTCTTAATAAAATTTTAGTAAATATAATTAAAATATGAAAATAGATAACACATGCTCTACCCCTTAGGTTCATTAAAGGAATGCAAGGTTGACTCAGCAGTAAACCACATGATCATCTCAATAGAGTCAGAAAAGGCTTTTGAAAAATCATATATTTCTAATAAAAACTCAAACTAAACTCCTGACCAGAAGGAAATTTTCCAAATTTGTTAGGGGGTCAAGATGGTAAAGACTGAATGTTTTCTCTTTTGATAAGGAATAAGGTAAGAATGCCTGCCCTCACAACTTGTGCTCAAAAGATTGTAGGAGGTTCTAATATATACAATGAGGAAACAAAGGAATAAAGAAGGAAGGCAGAAAAGTAAAGAAAGCAAGAAAGAGAAATATCCAAATTGGAATGAAAAAATTAAACCTGTCTTTATTTGCAGATGACATAGTTGTCTATATGGAGAATCGAGAATCCTATGGAAGCCACAAAAAAGACAACTAGAATTAAGTATGTTTAGCAAGGCTGGAGGATATAACTGAAATTTAATTTTAACCAGTCCTGTTATATTTAATTTTAAGACATGATATTTAAAATAATATAAAAAATGTGACATGCTTCAGGACAAATCTAATAGAAGATATGTAAAACTTGTATCATGAAAACAACAACAACAAAATATTCCTGAAAGTTTTAAAGACCTAAATAAGTGGGGGAATAATATAAGTTAAAAAACTGTATTGAGATTTTAATCCTTCTTAAATTTTTCTAGAGATTCAATGTAATGCCAATAACAATCCCATCAGATGTTCTTGATAAAAATTACAAGCTAATTCTAAAATACTTATGACAATACAAGTACCTCAAACAGCCTAGAAACTTTGAAAAATAAGTGTTTATTTGGAGAAATTACACTACTTCACTTCAAGACTTATTCTAATACTACAGGAATAAGACAGTGTGGTGGGAGTGTGAAGAGCGACTTATGTATGGACCAATGGAACAGAATAGAAACCCACAGAAATAGATCCATATGTTCCTAAACAATTGATTTTTGACAAAAATGATTCAGTGGAGAAAGGCTAATCTTTTCTCCAAGTGATTTTGGAATAATTGGATATTCATATGCAAACAAGTGAATTTGTATCCATACTTATTATTGTATATAAAGATGAACATAAATAATCATAGATCTAAATTTAAAATATAAAACTATAAAAATTCTAGAAGAAAGCAAGAAAAAGTCATTGTGGTCTTAGGTTAGGAATTTTTTTTAGTTTTTATTTTTTTAATTCAACATTGAAAGCAAGATCTATAGAGAAAATATACACAAATTGCATTTAATCACAATTAAATACTTTTGCTCTTTGAAAGACACTACTAAGAGAATATCTAAAAAGACAGACTTGGGAAAAGTATGTACCAATTAAATATCTAATAACAGATTTTATTTCAAGATATGTAAGTAACTCTCCAAACATCATTATGAGAAGTCAAATAAACCAATTATAAACAAAGAAAAGATTTTTAAAGATACTTCACAAAGGAATACATATGAATTGAAAATAAGCATTTGTCATTAATCGTTAGAGAAATGTAAATTAAAACCACAAACCATGCCACTACATACTTAATAGAATGTCTTAAATTAAAAACAATAACGACACAATTTGTTGGTGAGGATGTGGAGCCATTGGGAATCTCATATACTTCAAGTTGGTATGTAAAATGGTACAAGCCCTTGGGAAAACATTTGGTGATTTAAAATTAAACACGTTTCTCATTGACACAGCCTCTCATAGGCTTCCAAGCGGCGTTAGTGGTAATGAACCTGCCTGCCAAAACAGAAGACATAAGAGATGAAGGTTTGATCCCTGGGTCAGAAAGATCTCTTGGAGAAGGGCGTGACAACCCACTCCATTATTCTTGCCTGGAGAATTCCATGGACAGAGGAACCTGGCAGGCTATAGTCCATAGGTTTGCAGAGTTGGACATGACTGAAGTGACTTATCACGCACATATCATGCATTGACACAGTCATTGCATTTTTAGGTATTTTCCCAAGAAAAAATAAAAGTATATGCTTCTACAAAGACATATAAGTGAATGCTTATATAGAAACATTATTTTTAATACCCCCAAACTGGAAACAGCACAAATATCCATCAACAGGTGAATGAATCTATCAACTATTGTATGACCATAAAATAGAAACATACAATGAAAGGGGATGAATATAAATGAATCTCTGACACATGTAGCAGTATAAAAGAATTTCAATATGATTCTGAAATTAAAGAAGCCAGATTTTTTTAGAAAAGGTACATACTGTTTTATCTCCATTTATATAAAATTCTAGAAAGTTTCAGACTAATTGATAACCATAGAAAGTAAATCATTTGTTACCTGGGGATAGGGAAATGGGCAGGACAAGGGAGCAAGAGGAAATTTTGTGGTGATGGATATATTCATTACCTCAATACCAGTGATAGTTTTAGGAGTACATACATATGTGGAGGATTATCCAGTTGTATACCTAATGGACGTAGGTTTGAAAGAACTTAAAAACAGAGATGGACAGGGCAAGGGTGGCACACACAGCTTTCATCCCACCCAATTCTGTTCAAGACATTGACCTTATTCTTCCCATACTGTAGAGCCCTCAAAGGCTTTAGTGGGGCATTTGGTGTGGCACGATTAGGTGTTTTAGCGATGTGACTGGCAAGAGGAGTGAAGGGAGAGGACTGACAATACACATTTTCTAACATGGTAATTGAAATGCAACAAGCATTCCAAATAATCTCTTCAGGATTTCCAGTGAAATCAATTAGCATACATTTGAAAAAGTGCTGGTGGGGTTTGGGATTTATTCCGTAGCCATTAGAACAAATTGGCCCACACTGGCACACAAGCTTGTATGTGGCAGAGCAATGACTTCAAGCCTAACTGATTTCAGTGCCAATTTCTCTTTACGCTACACATGCCCTCCCTAACTTGCTTGCAAATCTCATTCCAAAACCTAGTGATGATGAAGCTTCAGTCAAATGAGAATTTTCAGAATTTCCCTCAAATCGAAATGTGGGCCAAATATTACTTAATGCCAGGGTCTGGCTCTTAATGGGAGCTGAACAGGTTGTATTTTCACACCCCTGAAGCATGCTGTATCCCTTATGGGTTGCAACTGCACTCCTTTTGTGAAAATGAGTCAGATTCCAAGTCAGATCCCCAAGCTGCACAGATTAAAAGTGATTAAAATGGCCATTCACTGTCTTACTTAAGGGCCTTGAGTTCAGCGGGCCTCCATGCTACCTGTGGGCACAGTGCTCCATCTTGGTTCAAGAATTGCATCTCTAATCTAGTCCAGATAAGACTGCTTTTCAGGAAAGCTCTAAGAGCAAAGAGAGTAGAAAGCAAGAATGCCACACTGAAATTAATTTGGCAAAGGAGAGGTTAAATTTTAAGATTAGCTGTCTCTCTGGAAACAGGAAAAGCAGCTACCTCATTTCCTCCTGTTTGGAAGTCTTCGAAGATTTCGACATTTTGACAGTCTGAAGTGTCAGTCACTCATTCTGTGGCAAACACATAGAAATGTATGTGAAATTTGCCTTTTTGGTTTTTCAAAACTGTTGAATAAAAACTCTCTTTGGACCTTGGCTAATAGTACTAATCAAAACTTTAATAAGAGGCTTGTCATTTATCCTTTTCATTATAAGTTGGGTGGTTCTGGAGACTGCTTGAGCAGTTCTCACACAAAAGAATGAACCATGCATGTTTCAGGCTTTTTACAAAGTCATTTTTGCAGGCAAGAAAGAAAATGGAATATAATTGGGCGTAATGGATTAAGGAATTTCTCCTTAATTTGGCTAAATTTTCTTTAGTACTAGAGAGAGGAAAACAAGATTACTTCTCATTTACTCATTAGTTTCATTTAGTTATTTATTGACACTAATGTGCATCACCATGCATTAAACAAAATAGTAAGGATAATGGAGACAAAACTCAGTGTTTGTGGAAGTCATATTGGAAATCTTTTTTAAAAAAATTTAAAAATTATTTATTTTAATTGGAGGCTAATTACGTTACAATATTGTAGTGGCTTTTGCCATACTTGGAAATTAATAGAAGGAAGGAAGTTCATGCCTTGGCTTTTGACAAGACTAGGTTCAGATTTTGACTTTCCCCATACTGTCTCTTATAAACTTCTTTGTATTTCTCAGTGTTTTGTTCTTAATTTTAATTAACTTAAACAGTACTATACACCTCTAAGAATTTCAGGGAGGACCATATGAACATCATGAATCCAAACCACTTTGAATTCAGCACTCTGTATTGTGTGTATTATCATATATTGCAAGACCATCATGGTATTTTGGGGGCTTATCATTGCCGAGTAGTGGGGTTAACTCTGGGTCATGTACTTTGCATGTGCTTCATAAAAATCTTCTGTTATTTTCATTTTTATTAATACCAATGAGGATACTGAGAAACAGAATATTTATGAAACTTTCTTAAAAGCATTCCATTAATAAGTGGCAGAGTCCAAACGTTAGTCAAATTCCTTCCAGTTCTCAAGCCTGTGTGTTTTTTTTCCTCTGCATTCTGTTGCTTTCTAAGTTAAAATTAAAAAAAAAAAATAGCACAAGAGATATTCATTTGTTAGTGAAAATCTTCAGATATGGTTCTATCACTAATCAAATCTGCATATTGATATCAGGATCCACATGTAAAATTGAATTGTAAAAGCAAGTGTAAATGTTCTTATTCAACAACATGCTTTCTGTGAAGAATTCCCCAATGAATATGCCCTCTCTACTCATAAGTTTTAATTTAGATGAGTTTTGGTTCAATTTTCCAGCCATGTTTATGGTGATTGCATTTGCTGAACCAAAATTTAAGACAGTGTTCCAAATACAAGTATCACTTCTTCTTAAAATTGCATGTAAAGCCTTATACATTAAGCACAAACAGTTATCAATAGAATCTCCTTTAAAAGTCTATGAAGCAAGATAGTTTGAGAAGACTGGCCCTATTACAGGCCATATCATCTGGTGGTTAAGTGAGGGTGGATGAACAAGGCTGATGGAGGTCAGAAAGCTGAGCATTCAGAGCTCCATTTCAGTCAGGTTAGTTGCATGCCATGCGGAGGTCTTTCAAGTTCAATTTCGTCAGTTGCAGAGCAGAAATACTAGTGAAAGCAAATAATACCTCTGCATGGTGCTTTTGAGGAATAAACCACATCACGGTGCAGATTAATTGGCCCAGTGCCTGACAAGGAGAACTGAGTAAACTGGATGGGGTCATTGAATACGGTTATGTAGGTTTCCACAATCTGTTTTTTTCAGGTACAAGGAAACACGTAGCCAATCCGCTAGGAGAGATTGCTCTCAAAGATAATGTTTTGATGGGAAATATTCCCTGGAAAGCTCTCCATTTTCAGTTCTCTTTCAGTTCTTCCTATTGCTACAGAGAAGGTCTTCAGTTAGGAGTTAGTGCAGACATAAAAACATCTGACGATCTTCATTTGATCAAAGAGGTCCTAGGGTGAAGAACTAACACCACAGCTACTGCAGGGGTGAGAGATGGAGTTCAAAAAGTACAGGCCTTTGGGGTACTAGAAAATCTCAAACTGAAGTGTTGAGTTCATAAAATGGTACAGTAGTCTGTACGTTTATAGCAGAGGGTAAAACTGTCCCATCAAAAGATGACATGACTTGTGCCTCAATCTTGGTTTCTGATACTATTGTCCAATAGAAGATACCCAACCGCATGACGAATGGCTGCTTTTAGAGCTGAGGCATGGAATGTACAGAATTAACCTGGAATTTCTCATAGTGCCAGGAACTAAAGAAATCCTCGAAACAAAATGAGGAGGCTATCCCAAAACAACAGAGAAGCCAGCTGAAAGAACTCCCAGTGACCAAAACTGGAACAATTTGAATGACAAAATTAATAGCATAGTATTGATCTATTCCCCTAAGTATAAAATGAAGTCCACACTGATATAAATGATAGAATTAAAAATGAAAAGGCAGAGGAGGATGGGTAGATAAATCTATAAAAATAATTTCAAATAATTTGTGAAATAATTGCCCCTCTCCTCCTTAATGATGGACTATGCTTTGTTATGTGTTTATAAAGAGCACAGTATAGAAACGGGGGAGAGAATAATTTTAGAATGGAAAATCCTACAATCTTTAACTAGTTGATTAAGTTTAACATCATCATTGATAAGTTATATGTTGATTGTACTTACAGTTGGTAAGTACTGAAAGTGGTCCTTGATCTGTAGGAGTCTTCCTGCCTCTTAACGTGGCTACTAAAACATTTAAAATCTATTTTGTGACTCAGATTGTTTCTACTGACAGCACTATTCTAAACTATTAACAAGGGCATGTTAACGTATTTTAGGAGAACAGGGTCTGCATTCTCTGTGAGTTTTTAAATATTTATATATATGTGGATTTTCCATATTATTTTGTTTTTAATATTATTGTATTTTTTAATGGATGATAAACATTTGAGGAAGAAATCCAAATTAAAAGTTTCAGCCTCCGGGACAGATTTTTAGATATAGTTATTCATTATTTGAATACTGCCTAGGACTAGACTAGATCCTATGCAGGTTTTTTTTTTTTAATTGGTTTTGCCATACAATGACATGAAATCGCCATGGGTTTACATATGCTCCCCTTCCAGAACCTCACTCCCTCCTCCCTCCTGATTCCCTCCCCCTGGGAAACCTCGGTGCACCAGCCCCGAGCATCAATCCTGGGCTGGCGATTGATTAGACATATGATAATTAACATGTTTCAATGCCATTCTCCCATATCATCCCACCCTTGCCCTCATCCACAGAGTCCACGAGTCTGTTCTATATATCTGCGTTCCTTTTGCTGTCTTGCATGCAGGGTTCTCGCTGCCATCTTTCTAAATTCCATATATATGCATTAGTATACTGTATTGTTGTTTTTCCTTCTGGCTTACTTCACTCTGGATAATAGGCTACAGTTCCGTCCACCTGAGTAGAACTGATTCAAATGAATTTTTTTTTAATGCTGAGTAATATTCCATTGTGTATATGTACCACAGCTTTCTTATCCATTCGTCAGTAGATGGGCATCTAGGTTGCTTCCATGTCCTGGCTATTGTAAACAATGTGGCGATGAACACTGGGGTACACGTGTCTCTTTCAATTCTGGTTTCCTTGGTGTGTATGCCCAGAAGTGGGATTGCTGGGTCATATGGCAGGTCTATTTTCAGTTTTTTAAGGAACCTCCACACTGTTTTCCATAGTGGCTGTACTAGTTTGCATTCCCACCAACAGTGTTAGAGAGTTCCCTTTTCTCCACATCCTCTCCAGCATTTATTGCTTGTAGACTTTTGGATGGCAGCCATTCTGACTGGTGTAAAGTGGTACCTCATTGTGGTTTTGATTTGCATTTCTCTGATAATGAGTGATGTTGAGCATCTTTTCATGTGTTTGTTAGCCATTTTTATGTCTTTGGAGAAATGTCTGTTAAGTTCTTTGGCCCACTTTTTGATTGGGTCGTTTATTTTTCTAGAATGGAGCTGCAGGAGTTGCTTGTATATTTTTGAGATTAATTGTTTGTCCATTGCTTCATTGGCTATTATTTTCTCCCATTCTGAAGGCTGTCTTTTCACCTTGCTTATAGTTTCCTTTGTTGTGCAGAAGCTTGACTAGATCCTATGCAGGTTGATCCGTGGTCATGTGGTCTTGTAGTCCACCTTCTCACGCTGAATATTGCCTGCTGGTGCCCTCTGCTGTGCATCTGGGATTGCTCTGGGTGTTATTTTCCCCCAAGAACTCTGAGATATTCTTTGATCAGTATAGAGCAAAAACAGAGTAGGAAGACTTTCTTTCCCTCATTTTATCTGAAGCTATAGATGCCCTTCCTATGAAAAATGCAATTATATACCATTCTTACAAACTCCTATTGCCTGAAATAAATAAATAATGCTTTATGTGAGTAAAAGAGCACTGACTTTATTCATGCTACCTTCTGGGTGATAGCCAGCAATGAGAAACAAAAGACAAACTGCCATTTTCTTCCTTTTCTACCTGGAGAAGTCTTTATTCTCCAAGACCTAGCTTCACGCTCCTCTCATTGTCAAGATTTTCTTCACCCCAACTTCAGGTGTCTCTGTGCTCCCAAAATGCTGACTCGGAAACAGTGTTTACAACAATATTGCAACATACTCTTGTTGGGATGATAGATGTATGCCTTACTCACTTAGTTTTGAGGACCTATGGCTTTTCTAGGGTAACAAGATGTGAGAGAGAATTTTTGAGACTGACTTAAGTACTCATCCTTGCTTTAAATAAATACAAATCCAATGAGGAGTCAAAGATAGGAACAAACTATCAAGACAATATATTACAATAGGTAGTAAATGAATGACTGAATGACTACAATAATGTCATCCCTTGCATATGTGAGGGTCAAGTCCCTGAACATGCTGCATAATAACAGTTATATTCACACAAGTTTTGTTTGTATCCTCCCATCTCTTTGCAAATGTAACTATTCTCCCTACAATCTGTCTTGTTATTTGCCCTACACTCTTCCTTAATCACCCAGCAATGCTATTTGGCCCTACTAATGCAGATGACTTTATTATAAATGTTAATGCCTAGGACTAACTTTGGAAAAAAAAAGAAAATTAGAGATGCCTTAAGCAACCTTAGAAAAGACAGATTAGCTTGAGTCTTCAGTAGGTCAGTGGGGAGCACAGACCTGGAATGGATGCATTGAAGTTACATTGAATAACTGTACTGTTTTAACTTTGCATTACTATCATTTATGTATAAAGAGGAGGTTGCTTTTAATAGAACTAATAGAATACATGTCCAAGTTTGATAAAAATCACAATATATTATAAATTAAGAACATTTACTTACAAGGAAAATTAAAAAAATGAATCAGAGTGAAAAAAGATATTTGCAGTATATACTAATATATCTGACAAAGCACTTGTACTCAGAATATATAAAGAAATTCCCTAAGCAATAGGAAAAGTGGACAACCCAAAAGAAAAAAAAAACATGTGCCAAGAGCTTGGGTACTTCACAATAGAGTGTATCCAAATGGCAATTGAAATACATGAAAAAATGCTCAATTTCCTTAGTCCATAGGGAATGTAAATTAGAAAACATAACGCTCTATTACTGCATACCCACCAAAATAGCTAACATGAATGAGGAAAATATCCAAGGTTAGCAAGGATGTGGATGAACCAGAACTCCCAACATTGCTGGTGGGAGTGTAATTTGATACAGTCATGTGGAAACTGTTCAACATCACATACTGAAGAACATATGTTATAACCTTGGCAGTCTACTCCTAGGTGTCTACTCAACAGAACAGATATGTGTCTACCAAAATCCACATGCTAGAATGTTTATCACAGCTCTGTTCATAACAGCCTCAAATTTGAAACTACACATCTGTCAGTCAACAGTAAAACAGAGAAATTAGTTTTGGTGTAAGTCACTCAATGAATAATTTGCTCAGAGCTCTGAGAATTAGCTGATATACAACTGGTCCATTTGCAAATATACGTGACTCTCACCAATTTAACACTGAGGGGAATTTCAAACAAAATAGAGTACATACTGTAATAATTATTCATTTTACAATAAAATCAAAGCAGGTGAACTTGGTGTGTGTTGTTAGATTTCAGAAATGAAGTTACCTGAGAATGGGGAGAGTAAGTGGCTGGGGACACAAGTTGTGTCTGGAGTGCTTGTAATGTTCTGTGCCTTGATTTGGGTGCTAATGTACATGTGTGTGTTTAGTTGTAAAAGTGTATAACACTATATACTTGTGATATATAAGCAAATAATTCCTACTGAAACATTTACCAGAAAGAAAAAGCTCCGATACCACTTCTTATCCATTTTAGCTGCAGGCTAAGGTAGAGTTTTGCATAATCTGGGGAGCACTTGTATGAGGCTGCATAGAAATGAAGGTGCATTTGGGCTACTCTGTAGTTAACATTAAAGGGAGATATTCCAGACACTGTCCTGAGAAATTGACATGCGTTATGTCGTTTAATCTGCCCAACAATCAAGAGGTAGAAATTATCTACATTTTGCAGAAAGAAAATTTACTTGATTTGCCTAAGGCAGTGGTCAACTCAGATTCATACCCTTGTCAGTCTGATTTCATAACTTGGCCTCTTAGCTATCAAGCCATAGTCTTTATTTTAGATTCTCTTTATTAAATTAAATTCCTTTCCCTACAGGGGAATATTTTAAAGGATGATTACTACCTGGCAGTGACCTGTGGGCCTCTCTGTACAACCTAGCCTCCCCTCAGTCTGGAATTCCAATTTGGAATTTGTGAACCATGTTACTCGGTGTGCCTAGAATACAAATTTTCTCATAACACCTATACACCTTCATCAGAGCAGCTAGGAATGAATGCCTTGTGGGATGGGCATTTGGGGAGGAGCCATGGATCAGGCTGGCAATAGGAGAGCCTAGACTTCATGAGTGTTAAATCGCTTCAGTCATGTCCGACTCTGTGTGACCCCATGGGCTATAACCCGCCAGACTCCTCTGTCCATGAGATTCTCCAGGCAAAAATACTGGAGCAGGGTGCCACGCCCTCCTCCAGGGGATCTTCCTGACCCAGGGACCAAACCCCCATCTCTTATGTCTCCTGTACTGGAAGGTGGGTTCTTAGCCACTAGCGCCACCTGGGAAACCTTCCAAAACCACAGAGATGTCTACAAAAGCAGGCTTCTGTTCAGGACAGTCTTGGCTGTAGAAGTAGACACACACCCCCACATGCCAGCTCTGCACATAGCTCCAAGGCCACACATGTGCGGGAGCTCAAAGCCTGCTCTGTGGGAGACCAGTCTGACTGGGTCTCATCAGCAGACCTAGAGAACATTGCAGGAGTGGGGTCTCCTGGGGAAAAGGGAAACTTGATGAGAGGATACTTAAATTTAGCTCCCTTTTGTCAACATCAAGTTGTGTACCGCTAGACATATTTGCATATTCTGAACCTCAGGTTTTGCAGTTGCAAGAATGGGAAAAAATAATTATTTCTCTGATTCCCAAAGGATAGTTTCCTCTTCTCTCTCTCCTTTATACTTTTTGATTCTGTTTCTTTTTTTTTTTTAATACTCTGTGCTATGTACTCCTTAGCCATTCATACATATGCTATGTTAGTCTAGTCTCACAGTAAGTACTATTTCTATTCTCACTTTTCTAAGAGGAAATTGAGGCTCAGAGTGATGAAGTGGTTTAACTTCATATGCCTGAGTCATTTTTCCTCCATTACTTTAATGTCTCCAGGCCTCAGGTATAAAATGGAAATCATTGCTACTGACTAGGATTCTTGGCCTCCTTAATCAATGGAAGCCAGAAAAGAAATTCAAGCAAGACTTAATTGGGGCTCCTGCTGCAGCAAGGGGAAGGGAGAAACAAACTCACTTCCTGTGGGAAACGGAGAAACAAACTCACTTCCTGTGTGAAAGGGGCTGGGGAGGTGGAGGACTGGGTTTGTTGCTTATATGGAATGAGAGTAGGGCTGTGTCAAGTGGTTGGGCCAGAGGAGTGGCTTAGGTGTTTCACCCACCGCTTAGGTGGTGGTGTTTGCCTGGGGCATGTGCAATACTCTGCTTTTGTTCCCAACCCACTGATTTTGTTAAAAGCTCTGCAAAAATAGCAGTTGGGTTTTTCCACCTCTTTGTATCTTTCATTTAAGATTTGTCCCAACTGTGCATGCATGCAGTTGTTTTTAGTCCCATATCGTTTCTTTGTAGTTTGCTGCTGTAAGAGAGGTATGTCCCTGTACAAGCACTGAAGTAAAGGGTCTCAGGTCCCGTCCTGTTTCAAATGTAATTTTTTATCCAGCACCAGTGTAGTTATTATCTGTTTGTTTCTTGTCATAACTGTGCTTTTGTTTAAATTTAATATTTACTGGGAATTAACTGTATGCCAGTGAAAGAAAGTGAGCATTAGTTGCTCAGTCATATCTGACTGTTTATGATCCCATGATCTGTGGCCCACAGGTTCCTCTGTCCATGGAATTCTCCAGGCAAGAATACTAGAGTGGGTTGCCATTTCCTTCTCTAGGGGATCTTCTCAACCCAGGGATCAAATCCACGTCTCCTGCATTGCAGGTAGATTCTTTACTGTCTGAGCCACCAAGGATGCCTGCTATATGCCACGTCATCAATCATCCTCATAACAACCTAACACTGCAGTTAATCCACTTTACAAATGAAGAAACTAAGTCTCAAAGAGCCCTGGTCATTTTCTCAACCCATCCTGATAGAATCCAAGCCCGGGTTTATTTTACTCCAACATGGAGAATCTACTCAGCGAGCCCAGGGCCCTTTTGTGAACCATCTTATGAATCATTTTGTGATACAGAGAATATAACATGTTAAGGTTTAAAAAAAGTACTCAGGGCTGACCAGGATGACCCAGAGAGAGGGAATCAGGAGGGAGGTGGGAGGGGGGTTCTGGAAGGGTAACATATGTATACCCATGGCGGATTCATGTCAATGTATGGCAAAACCAACACGATAATGTAAAGAAAATTAAAAATAAATAAATAAACTCTGTACCAATAACAGAGTTGTTATATATATTAAAAAAGTACTCATTTAAGTAATAGTATAGAGGAGAAACTTAATTTTGAACAAAGTCAAATGAGTTTTGTGACCAAAGCCAATGCTGTTAATGTCTTTCTTTCTTTTTCTTTTTCATCATAATTTGAAATTAAGCAATTCACTTCAATCACTAATTTCAAAGAAATATCAGTTAATTTCCTAATGGGACTGAACACTAAGGAATGAGGAAGGGAAACTTATTCTTTTCTCCTTAAGGACAAGCATGGGTTAGTGGAGTTTGAACTGGTAGAAGAAGAGAGATGGAATAAAAAGAGCAGAAGATGGCAGGAGGTGTGAGTGCCCAGTCACGTCCAACTCTTTGCAACCGTATGGACTGTAGTCTGCCAGGCTCCTCTGTCCTTGGGGTTTCCCAGGAAAGAATACTCCAATGGGTTGCCATTTCCTCTTCCAGGGGATCTTTCCAACCCAGGGATTGAACTCGCATCTCCTGCATTACAAGGTGGATTCTTTACCCACTGAGTATTGGGGAAGCCAGGGTATGACAGAAATAATCACTAAAGTGGGGCTCTCAAACCAGGGGAGACGTGAATCCATATTTGGTTATCCTTAAACATGTTAGGATACAGTCAAGCAAAGAAGGAAATTAAGGTTTTTAGGGGGTAGAAATAACTTATGTAAAAACTGTAAGCCAGACAAATCCTGGTGAATTCTAAGGCAGGCAGTTGTTGTTACCGTTCACTCACTAAGTCATGTCCAATTCTTTGCAGTCCCATGAACTGCAGCACGCCAGGGTTCCCTGTCATTCACCATGTCCTGGAGCTTGGTCAAACTCATGTCCATTGAGTCGGTGATGCCATTTAATCACTCCGTCCTCTGTCATCCCCTTCTCCTCCTGCCTTCAATCTTTCCAAGCATCAGAGTCTTTTCTAATGAGTCAGTTCTTCGAATCAGATGGCCAAAGTGTTGGAGCTTCAGCTTCGGCATCCGTCCTCGACCTTCCAATGAATATTTAGGACTGGTTTCCTTTAAGATTGACTGGTCTGATCTCCTTGTAGTCAAAGGGACTCTCAAGGGTCTTCTTCAACACCATAGTTCAAAATCATCATTCCTTATGGTCCAACTCTAACATCCATACATGACTACTGGAAAAGCCACAACTTAGACTTTATGGGCCTTTGTCAGCAAAGTATGTCTCTGCTTTTTAATATATTATCTAGGTTTGTGATAGCTTTCTTCCAAGGAGCAAGTATCTTTTAATTTCATGGCTGCAGTTCCCATCTGCAGTGATTTTGGTGCCCAAGGAAATAAAATCTGTCAGTGTTTCGACTTTTTCTCCATCTATTTGTCATGGAGTATTGGAATTGTTTGCCATGATCTTAGTTTTTTAAGTGTTAGTTTTAAGCCAGCATTTTCACTCTCCTCTTTCACCGTCATCATGAGGCTTTTTAGTTCCTCTTTGCTTTCTGCCATTAGAGTAGTGCCATCTGCATATCCACAGGACTGGAAAAGATCAGTTTTTGTTCTAATCCCAAACAAGGACAATGCAAAAGAAAGTCCCTACTACTGTGCAATTGTGCTCATTTCACATGCTAGCAAGGAAATGTTCAAAATTCTTCAAACTAGGCTTCAGCCTTAGGTGAGCCAAGAACTTCCAGATGTACAAGCTGGATTGAGAAAAGGCAGAGTAACCAGAGGTCCAATTGCCAACATTCATTGGATTGTAGAAAAAAGATAGGCAATAGTTACAAATATTTGAACTGATATCATGGTGAGTGGCATGAGGCAATGGCAGGGTCATGTGTTTTGGGATCTAAAGCTTGCCAGAGTTGAGGAGCACTCCTTCAGGAAAACATACACAATTAGGTTAAGATAGTGTATATATATTTAGAATGAGAAAAGAAATCACAGAAAAATACCTGGATCTTTGGAAATTCAGGTCCCTTTCTTCTTTGAATCAGAGATGCTTATATGCCTTGACTTAGAGGAATACTTAAAAGAGCTACAAGAGAGGATTCTCTTCCAATTGGCCTTGAAGAAGTTAGCTGCCATATTGTGAGAGGGCTACGTGGCACGGAACTATGAACAGTTTCTAGAAACTCAAAATGACAGCCACCATGAAAACAAGACTTCAGCTATGTAATGGCAGAAACTGAATTCTGCCAACCACTATGTGAGCTTGGAATTGGATTTCAAGCTCCAGGGAAGAACATAGACTGGCTGACATCTTTATTATAGTTTTCACCAAAAATGGTGTGACCTAAAAGTTCGTGACACTTTTAAATGTCTCTGTGGAATATAATGTCAGAGCAACTGTTCTAATTTCAAATGCTGGTGTCAATTTACTGGGTGCCACTGGATTCATCACTCTCTTCTATTGGTTTCAGCATTCTTGTCTTCTCAGTGAGGGATTAGGATAACTTGATCTCCAAGGATTTTCCAGCTCTGACAGTTTTATGAAATTCTCATATGTACTATCAGATGACAATCTCCACAAAAGTCAGTGATCCCTATGTACTTTTGCATAGGTTCCATAAGTTTCGACACCCAATTTTCTTTCCATTTCAAAGTGGACTGGATTCTGTATTGAAATTTCTCCATTTTCACAAAATATAATTATAGAAGAGCACAGATGATTCATTCCCAGAAACAGTGTATCCACTTAGATTAATCACACCTAAAATAGGAATCTTCTTGACCAAAGCATTTTTATTTAGAACTTGCTGATCCAATAGAAACACATCAAATTATATATACTGTTAATTTTAAATTAACTCAAAGTATTTAATTAACACCTCTTTGAACAGGAAAAAAAAAAGGCATAAGGATACTCTTCCCTGAAGGCAGTGAAGACTGCTTAAGAGATTTCATAAATCAAATTTAAATCCTGTATCCAATCCATTCAAATTCTTTCACAATTAAGAATATTCATGATACAGATACATATAAAGCAATTAGCAGCTTTGGGAATGGATGGGAGGGTGGAATACAAAGCAAGGTTTGATTAAATGTTGAAATGAAGTGAAACTAATGCTTTGCATAATTGTAGAAGAGGAACCTGGTCCTTTAGGTATATGTGAAAACAAGAAGGGGAGCTATAAAACCTGTAAGCTCACTACAGACCATTCAATTTGATGGTACACTAGAGAAGCCTACTCAGATGTTACTAGGTTTTGAGGTCTTTTTAATGGTGAGAAGCAACAACAACAAAAAGCATGAGACTTAGCCAGTAGTCCCAGCAGGTTTATCATAAGTTTGATAAATGGCCCAGGCTGGGTCCCTTTACTGCTTTGGACTTTGTTTCCCTTATTTCACCAATAATCTGTTATTTACATTTAATCAGCATATCCCAAGATGTATTACAAGAACTACATGTTCATTGGGCTCTTGATCTCTTATTAAATTACAGAGACCATTTTTAATAGTGGATTCTATTTTAAGAAATGTTGGTAATGAAATGGATTTAATTTTTTGTCTTTTAGTTGTAGAATTTCTTCAATTCTTTTCCAGGCTATTAGGCCATATGAATCTCCTGAGAATTACCCTATCAGCTTATTTGGTAGAATTTCTTTAATTCTTTTCCAGGCTACTGGGCCATGTGAACCTCCCAAGAATTGCCTTATCAGCTTGTTTGATAAAAGGATTCCTTGTTCTTAGACAATATACGGGAACCATGTTAGGCAGAGCACATGTTAGAAAGCAGCAGATGAGGTGATCATTAAAACTCTTGACAGTTCAACATCTTTGACTCTTGATCATTTTGTCTGCACTTTGGCTCTAGGCACATGCATAAGCTGGAAAGGATGTTAACAGGCATAGCACTTTTGATAGTCATTTACTAAGTCTGCCTGATGAAGTCAGACATTTAATTAATTTTTCATTAGTATCAAACCTGAGCCTTGTTAGCCATGGATTTCTTTCAAGCATGTATTGAGGGAGCTGCCCTTTTTACATTCTCTTGTGAGTTTCAGGTGTACACACTCACTTATACCCTCGAAAGTAAATTCAAATGGTTAAATCAGAAAGCAAATGCCTTCCAGGAAATTTTGGTTCCACTGGTTCTGTTTCTGTCCTTGCCTACTTCAGGTAGCCCCTAAGTAGGTTGCCAAGCTGAGACAGAATTAAACTCCACAGAATAAATAGTAGCATAATTGTACAAAGAACAGATACTGATGACACCAGTAACAGTTAAAGATGAAGATGAAGCTAAGAGATGAACCTTGTGCAGAGAAAGGGCTTTAGAATGAAATAACCCAGATATTCATCTCTTGGCTTCATCACGTTACTTGTGTGACCTTGGATAGGTCATGCAAACACTTTAGGGTTCTTTATCTCAACTCTTATTGGTGTCATCAGGGCTTGCTTATATTTCCCGACTATGATTCTGTCACAGTCTACAAAATTACTTATAGATTACTGTACACTCAGAATTCTATGCTATGCCTTTGTGTGAGTTGTTTCTTCTGCCCTAGAATTCTCCCCACACTTTGGAGGTCTTGGAAGACTCTTACATTTTTATTAGAACCAGTCCATTTCATCTCATATCAGAAGATTCCCTTGATTGTTCTTGGCATGGTTAATTGCACTAACTCCCATTGTATCAAGGGTCTCCTCTATTAAAATATATGACATTATCACAGATGTCCAATTATATATCCATTTTCACTCTTAAGCAAAGTCTTTTTTTAATGGTAAAAACAGAATCATACTAATTTCTGTACCTTCAATTAATAGTGTCTTCATCAATTCAGTTCAGTTCTGTCACTCAGTCATGTCTGACTCTCTGTGACCCCATGGACTGCAGCAGGGCAGGCCTCCCTGTCTATCACCAGCTCCTTAAGTTTACCCAAACTCATGTCCATTGAGTTGGTGATGCCATCCAACCATCTCATCCTCTGTTATCCCCTTATCCTCCTGCCCTCAATCTTTCCCAGCATCAGGATCTTTTCCAATGAGTCAGCTCTTCACATGAGGCGGCCAAAGTACTGGAGTTTCAGCTTCAACATCAGTCTTTCCAGTGAACACACAGGACTGATCTCCTTTAGGATGGACTAGTTGGATCTCCTTGCAGTCCAAGGGACTCTCAAGAGTCTTCTCCAACACCACAATTCAAAAGCATCAATTCTTCGGTGCTCACCTTTCATTCTTTCTTTTTTTAATTATTTTTTTTATTGTAACAAATTCAAGAAAGACTTTTGTCTTTACATTATTGCGTTGGTTTTACCATACATTGACAATGAATCCACCATGGGTATACATGTGTTCCCATTTATCTGCCATGAAGTGATGGGACCAGATGCCATGATCTTAGTTTTCTGAATGTTGAGCTTTAAGCCAACTTTTTCACTTTTATCAAGAGGGTCTTTAGTTCTCCACTTTCTATCATAAGGGTGGTGTCATCTGCATATCTGAGGTTATTGATATTTCTCCTGATAATCTTGATTCCAACTTGTGCTTCATCTAGCCCAGAAAAAATATTTCGGTTTTCATTCCAATGTATCTTCATGGTAGACACCAAATAATGAATGTATATTGAATAAATGAATGAATAAATGGGGGTTACAGTGTGTATAAAAACAATATGAGTGGTGCTTTCACACTAGGTGGGATTCCCTATAATGCTTTGTAAGGTTGGGAGTTCTTACAATAAATTTGTCTTTCAATAATACAATATAAATTAGTGGTTCTTTTAATATACTAGCAATTAACCCTTAGGTATGTTCTGGAGCCTACTATAATCAAGTGTGCTATAATGAGATTCAGAAAATTTGAAACTTGTGAAGAATACATTGCATTTTTTGTAAGGAGTAAAATTCTCATTTTTGAGGAAGAATGTGGGAAGGGAAAGGGAAAAAGCCAAGACTGCTTTCTTCTTAAATTATGAAATGTCAGACCTGCTCTCAGGTCCTCACATTAACTCTCTCATTTCCCATTCAGTTTTTAGGTGAGGTTAGGTTGTACCCAACATCACAAAGTAACAGATATTTTTCAAATTAAACACCTGTGAGTCTGTGCATATACCTGTGTATGCAGTCAGGCTTTTTGAAGTATAATTTACATGCTGTGAAACTCTAATGTGTTTTCTATCACTGTCCCCAGTAAATAGCTGACCATATATCTCAGTTTGCCTAGTGCTTCAGGTAGCTTTCTCTGAACAGCAGACTAAGAGATGAATGATGGAAGATGGAGTGAAGGATATGAATTAGACAGAGCCCTGGAAATTCACACTTGCTTGCAGGAAGGAAAGGCAAGGAGCAGCACCAGAGAGATAGAAAGAGGGAACTAAAATGCAATTTCAGCACAAGCCCCAGCCTGTCCTCTAGGGAGCTCTGAAGCTGAGATAACCCTACAGAATTGTCCTGAATAGAACTGAAGAGCCTTTATACCCTCTCTCCATTAAATGTTTAAACACACACAGACACACATAAATATGCACTGGAATAGTCATTGGGATAAAGGTTGCTCTGGAAGCAGGCTGTGTTATTTTTAAGATTCATACATATTCTAAAAAGCAGAGACATTACTTTGCCAACAAAGGTCCAACTAGTCAAAGCTATGGTTTTTCCAGTAGCCATGTATAGATGTGAGAGTTGGACCATGAAGAGGGCTGAGCACCAAAGGACTAATATTTTTGAACAGTGGTGTTAGAGAAGACTCTTGAGAGTCCCTTGGACTGCAAGGAGATCCAGCCAGTCAGTCCTAAAGGAAATCAGTCCTGAATATTCATTGGAAGGACTGATGCTGAAGCTGAAGCTCCAGTATTTTGGCCACCTGATGTGAAGAACTGACTCATTAGAAAAGACCCTGATGCTGGGAATGATTGAAGGCAGGAAGAGAAGGGGATGACAGACAACGGGATGGTTAAATGGCATCACCAACTCAATGGACACGGGTTTGACCAAGCTCCAGTTATGGTGAAGGACAGGGAAGCTTGGCATGGTGCAGTACATGAGGTCGCAAAGAATCGGACATGACTGAGTGACTGAAGAGCATCATGTTCTAACATGCCTCAGTATTTCAGTTGTTTTTAATGTAGAATAAGATTTCATTGTGTAAATATGACACATTTATCCATTCATCAGTTGATGGACATTTTGGTTGTTTCCAATTTGGGGCCATTAATAAGGCTGCTATGAATATTTACATACAGGCTTTTGTATGGTTATGTTTTTATTTCTTTTGGATATATAACTAGGATGGAATTGCTGTGGTGACTCTGTGTTTAATGATTTCAGAAATTACTATTTGCCAAAATAAATGTTGTGATGATTAAATAAATTAATTTAACAAAATTCTTGAAACAATCTAGGCTCTTAATAAATGCTTGTTGCCTTTTCTTATAACCCTGCAGAATGCTTTTACTCATAAATCACTTTATGGATCTAAGGATTAAAATGCTAATGACCGGCAAACTCCAGCTTTCTTCTGAGGAATATATTTTTCCTCTTTTGGTGCACATCAAAAACAATATTCCTTCCATTGCAGTCAATTTGTTTAGAACTCAGTAACTTTGACCTTACAAAGTCAATATTGTTGTTTGTATTCCTCGAGTTTGGCAGAAAACAAGGTCCCAAGCACTGAAGCAAATCTTTTTCTGTCTCCCTTGATCTATTTTTCCTGCCTTCAAGAAATGTTTCATGTATTTGACTCCTCTATTTATATCTCAATTTATAGTTGTTACCAGATTTGCATGTTCACATTCACATTTTCATTTGCAGGATTTATACAGAACATGTCTTTTGCCTAAGTGTGCAACATAAAATACAGACGTACATAAAGAATAAAATGCATTTCTTCTCTAGGAATTTATGAGCCCTGAACATAAATCCAATAATGACACTCCACTTGGGAAAAAAAAATTCCAAGTGTTGAGAAACCACACAAGGCACTGAAAAACTGAAAATTCCCCTGGAAGAAGAACAGTGGATCAAATCTTTCCAGGAAGGGCAGAGTGAAGGCTTCCCAGAATGAGCTACAGTTAGGAAGAGAACAAGATGTGGGCAAGCCAAAAGAGGGGATTACCAGGAGAGGCAAGTTCTCCAGAATGGCTAAGCAGTGGGCAGCTTCATAAAAAATAGTTTGTTTTACAATTTTTCAACTATCTTGGTGAAAATACAGAGAGTAGAGTCATCAGGTATTTGGAAATGGAATCCTGAAGTATCCTGGGCAGAGGAGGGTAGCTAGGAAAATGTATCCTGGTTCCCAGTCATATTTGCCATATGTCCATGGCATTGTATCTGATTTTTCTGAAACTGTTTCTCTAATTATAAAATGACTAAGATGATGCTTACTTTATGATAATCTTTTGATTGTTACTGTGATTTTGTTGTTGTTCAGTCACTAAGTCATGTCTGACTCTCTGTGACCCCATGGAATGCAGCATTCCAGGCTTCCCTGTCCTTCACTATCTCCCAGAGTTTGCTCAAATTCATGTCCATTGAGTCAGTGATGCTGTCTACTCATCTCATCCTCTGTCACCCCCTTCTCCTTTTGCCTTCAATTTTTCCTAGTATTAGGGTCTTTTCCAATGAGTCAGCTCTTCACATCAGGTGGCTGAAGTATTGGAAATTCAGCTTCAACATCAGTCCTTCCAAAGAATATTCAGAGTTGACTTCCTTTAGGATTGAATGATTTGATCTCTTTGCTGTCCAAGGAACTCTCCAGCATGACAATTTGAAGGCATCAGTTCTTCAGCATGTCAGCTTTCTTTATGGTCCAACTCTCAAATCCATGCATGACTACTGGAAAAACCATAGCTTTGACTATACTGGATCTTTGTTGGCAAAGTGTTGTCTTTGCTTCTTAATATGTTGTCTAGGTTTGTTATATTGTTACTGTGATAATGGTGGCTCAGTCAGTAAAGAATCTGCCTGCAATGTAGGAGATTGCCTGCAATACAGGAGACCTGGGTTTGATCCCTGGGATAGAAACTTCCACTGGAGAAAGAAAAGACCACGCACTCCAGTGTTCTTGCCTGGAAAACCCTATGGACAGAGGAGCCTTGCAGACTATAGCCCATAGGGCCGCAGAGTCAGACATGACTGAGTGACTAAACCACCACCACTGTGATAATAATATGTAATATAAATAACAATATTTTTATAACACTGAAGATATCACTGTCTCTTTATGGTGTAGCATCCTTTCCCTTTGATGATTTACTTAATCTTCAACCCCTAAAACAGACTCTACTTCTGCTTTCTGTCCTCAAGTTCTTTGAAAACTAGTGGCTTTTTTTTTTAATGGTTCTGTGAATCAAATCACCAGCTGAAGGAACAGTCATTTAGCATTTGAAAGTAATACTTTTTCTCTGAGCTTGTTGACTTAGTTTCATATTTTTTTAATTTGTGATATTACAATATTTTCTACAAGATTATCTTGAACTGTATTGTTTCAAATGACCACATTATTGAAAATGCTATGCATATCTCATAAAGACATTAGTTATCACTAACTGCTCTAAGAGATAAACCCCCAAGTCACAGTGGCCTGATATTGTTATTATGTACTTAGTAAGTCATGCCTGACTCTTTTGCAACCCTAATGGACTACAGCCCACCAGGTTCCTCTGTCCATAGTATTTCCCCAGCAAAAACACTAGAGTGGTTTGTCATTTATTTTTCATTCACTTGGAGATCAATCAGCAGAAAGTGGGCATAGAGGAGAATTGCTGTGCTTCAGGACCAAAGCTGATAGAGACTGTGACCCTTCACCATTTGGCTTCCAAATCACCATGGATTTTGACAGCCATCTGGTACAAAGAAGAGACAAACATTACTGAAGAAGTTTTTATGGACTGTGTGCCTTGTCAGAACCTAGACACACTATTCCACCTAGATTCAAGGGAGCTCAAAAAAATGCTCTGTGTAGCTGACTAACAACAATTCCACACCATGAAAAGGAAGCAAAAATCTTTTGTGGTCAGATTGCTACTTATGCTACAAACCATATTTTAGACTTTAATCTGGTGAAGAGCTCTGTTTAGGGAGAGGTGAGCAGCGCTCCTTTCCTATGCTGAAGTTTGTTCTGATCTAATGGAAGATTTAAAAATGGAAGTGAGAAAAAAGTGTGGTACATTTATGCAACAGAATATTACTCAGCCATAAAAAGGAACAAATTTGAGTCAGTTGTAGTGAAGTGGATGAACCTAGAGCCTCTTATACAGAATGAAGTAAGTCAGAAAAAGAAAAACAAATGTCAAATACTGACACATATATATGGAATCTATAAAAATGGGACAGATTAACCAACTGAAGAATGGACTTCTGGACACAATGGGGGAATGTGAGGGTGGGACAAATTGCGGAAGTAGCATTGACATATACACACTATCATGTGTAAAATAGATAGGGGGAAGTTGCTAAATAACACAGGGAACCCAGCCTGGGGCTCTGTGATGACCTAGAGAGGTGAGATGGAGGAAGAAAGGGAGGCTTAGGAGGAAAAGGATACATACATATCTATCTATCTATCTATATATATATGGATATGTATGTGTATATATGACTAATTTGCACTAATGTGCATTCTGTGTTGCACAGAAACCAACACAAAATTGCAAAGCAATTTTCCATCCACCAATTAAAAAATAAAAGTGGCCCTGAGCAATTAAGCTCCACGTTTGCTGTGGAAAGTCTTGGGTTTGAGTCCTCGTTCAGGTCCTTAATAGCTGAGTGTCTAGCTGAGCTCTAGTTTCCTTATCTGTGAAACTGTGAGAATGCAAGAAGACCATGCCAATGTCTATGTAAGATTTGGAGGTAAAATATGTTAATTAGTTGTCAGGGTATCTAGAACATAAAGAATGCTTAATAATTGTTACCTATTGTTATTGTAATTGTTGTTTGCATTAATACCAAAAAACTAGTGATTTGCAAAGATCAAATCATGAATGACATTCTTGACGTTCATAAGATAACCCATGTAACATCAACTTTAAATCATTGGGGGCACATTGATGAAGGTTTGTCAGAGGCCTATTAAATACCAGCGTCCTTCTGTGTTCCAGCAGCTTATACAGGTAATGGTCTTAATTTCTTCACTGGATTACCTTAAAGCTATGTTGGCAACCAATCAAATTGAATTATCATTGTTGTTTACAGTATCTAAATACTGCTAAATAAATTACTCAGCAAGTCATCTTAAGTTTCTTGGAAAACAAAAAATCTTTGATGATGATTCTGGTATCCATGCCCTTGAAGAGTATCTGGTAAATTCTCAGATATTTCTTTTATTTTCTTATATTTAAGATCATTGGGGAAAAGTTTCTTTAGAGAATTATTTTGTTTATTTGGCATATCTACTCATTGCTCAATATTTGAACATAAGTACGTATGTGAAAAGCATACTTCGAGCATATCCTAAAACTGTATCTCCCTCTGATAGAAATAACTCTTGGAATGTGTAATGACAATTTTGACCTTTATAATTATTTCCTAAAGAATAAAGTTAGTAATTAATGGGGCACTTGTAAGCCTAATTGGAATTTTCCAAGCTCTATTTCAAATTTCAACTTCAATCTTAGAAAAATAATTTAGCTTCTAGTAGTCTAAAGTACTTGTCCAAAAAATGAAATTGATACCATCTACCACATAGAGAGTGAAACCATAAATAGGATGTTGCATATATGTTAGCTCTCTTTGAATTTAAGTCTGAAAATTCTATGATCCTCTGATAATACTAGAATTTTTACTTTAGAAAGTTTTGCATTTTTCTTATGGAAGCGGTCACCCTCTATAAAGACTACTACATCTGGAATTCAAATAGAACACACTCTAAAGGAGACCATAAATGCCCTTTTTGCTTGGTACTATTTACACATGTTTTCCAACACAATTTACTGGGGAATGAGATGAGATAAGTGGAGATGTTTGTTATTAAACTCTGTTCCTTGCATTTTAGCTACATCAGTGAAAGCAGGTTCCTGGATTCTAAGTGCTAGAAAATAAATTATTGAAGTGTGAAAGTGGAACTGTGTATTGAAAATTGCAAAACACGCAGTGGCTGACTGGTCTGCCTTATCAAAGAAGCTGCTTTTGTTAGAACTTTAGTGGTTAAACTTTAAAGGTACCTCTCTACCTCCTTTTAGAAGCAAGTGCTCTAACTCTTCTTTCCTACCTCTCCCCTGGAAAAAAATCCCATAGCTAATATGTCGTAAATGTTAATGAATTCAGTAAGGTTTCTTGCACTATCTCCTGCATTTTAATAGCTATGTAGTTGAAAGTGGTGACTATATTTCCCAAATTCTAAACTGGGACACATTGCCTGACACATGGTCTCACCCTGGGCTATAAACTGCTCCAAGAGAAATAGACAGGCAGAGTCACAAACTAAAACCACAGGCTGTGACAACGATTGAATATCCCTATGACATCAACTGAGCTTCTTCATCCCTTGAGCAATATGCTCATCTAGAAAATCAGGAAAATAGACATAAAATATGCAATTTACATAAGATATTTTTATTCAACTTGTGGATGTGCAAGACATTCTCAGAGACATCACTTGTAGGAGATATACTGGAATTTCAGGAGTATGACATGAATAATTAGAATAGAACTGGATTTCTGAGCTGTTACTAAGTAGGCTTCTCTAAAACTTTTGAGTGAGAAGGAAAGAAGAGAGGGTGAAATTAAAAATGGTTAAATCTTATTTGGTGTCAGCTATGGAGAAAAAGTCTGTACTTTTAGTAGCTAATTTAATCTTTTTAACAATCTTATTACGGGTGTTTTAGTTTTATGGCTGGGAAACAGCAGCTCCAAAAAAGTAAGTAACTTAAAAAGAAACACAAATTTTCAAAGGCAGAATCAAAATTCAAGCCAGGTCATGGCCCTTTGGTAAAACCAAGTTAAACTCCTTGTACCATTCTGCACTTTTTTCCCCCCAAAATTCAGATATATCAGTTCAACAGTGACCAATCCTCCAATTTTCCAACACCAAATGATTGTTTTACAATTCAACTTCATTCTGACACTAATGACCCAGAATTAGTGCAGACATGATCAGTTAAGTGTTCCATCCCACAAGACTGCCTCAGCTTCAGATGTCAGCAGAAATGAGGTTTCTAAACTGCTGACTATCTACCTACAGACTTCAAACACAGGATTTCCCACAAACCATGCCCTCTCAGGTTGGATAATTTCCTAGAAATACTCACAAAACTCAGGAAAGTGCCAATTTAACTATTATAGTTTGCTTTTCTTTCTTTTTTTTTAGTAAAGTTTTCAAATCAGACCAGCCAAATTGAAGAAGTGCATAATGTATGATCTTGTGAGAGTTAAAGGGATGTGTTATTATGTATAGATCTTCCAAATGCTCTCTGGAAATACTACTCACTTAACACATCTACATGTTTCTCAACTTGTTATATTTCTCAAATCTCTTTTTTTCAAAGTTGTTTTTTTCTTTTTATGAAAATTTTATTAAATAAGCATGGTTCATTAAGCCTGGTTGCTGATAGGTGAATTCGATATGCAGTCACTCTCACCTGCCCATAGGTTGAGGGATTTGAGCTGCTAATTCTTACCCTGGTATCATATGATTGGTTTCTCTTTAACCACCCCTCCCCCGTCTTGAACTATTAATATCTTGGGGCCAACCAAGAGTCATCTTGATAGCATAAACTCAGATATGGTGAAAAGGAGAAAATCATAATATGATAACTACATACACCCCGATGTTATTGCAGCACCTTACAATAGACAAGACATGAAATGTTCATCAACAGATGAATATGTGGTACATATATGTGATGGGATATTATTTGGCCATAAGAAAGAATGAAATAATGTCATTTGCAGCAATATGGATGAACCATGAACTTATCATACTAGGTGAAATAAGTCTGACAGAAAAAGATAAGTATCATGAGATAGCATATGTGTGGAATCTGAAAAATGACACAAATGAACTTACTTACAAAACAGAAACAGACTCATAGACTTAAAAAACAAACTTATAGTTACTAAAGGGAAAGGGTAGGGGGAAGATAAATTAGGAATTTGAGATTAACATACATGCACTGCTGCATATAAAGTAGATAACTAACAAGAACCTACTGTATAGCACAGGGAGCACTACTCAAGACTCTGTAGTAACCTATATGGGAAAAGAATATGAAAAATAGATATATGTATGTATATAAATAAATAACTTTGTTGTACACCTGAAACTAACACAATATTGTAAATCAACTTAACTTCGATATAAAAGAAAAAAAATAAAGAGTGGGAGTGGCTTGTTATGAATAATAAAAGGCACTCATCTCTCAGGAAATTCCAAGGAGTTTAGAAACTCTGTCACCAAAACTAAAGACAGAGATCAAATATGTATTTTTTATTACATCACAACCACCCATTCTTCTTGAATGAGTCATATTTTTCCAATAATGTTTAAATGTATCAAGTCAAGCCTCTAAGTTCAGAGAAAAAAGTTATGTAAAACTAAGTTAAGGTACTCCAAGGTTGAAATGTCTCAATCCACATGATCCAGTTCTTATACCAGCAAAAACATCCATTTCTGATGGGTACCTGTTGGAGACTATTTCAGGGCCATTTGGCTGTTTGGGAGAATACATATTCAATGCCTCTATTTTTTTTTGTATATGCGTTTCTGTGGTATTTAAAATTGAATGTAAACATGCAAATCTAAATTATTGGCTGAAAATATCAGAACTAAGCAGAATATTAGTCATGATAAATGACTCATTGAATATAAAGAGAAGAAAAGTCTACCATCCACCCCATGTGCATAAAGCATCTTCAGAAAGGAAACAATCTTTCTGTGTGTTTAGAATATAACAATAACGTTCTGAACTTAGCTAATGTTTAACCATCTAAAGAGAACTTATGAGAATTATAATTAACTAAATCATATACTGTTATACTTAACATCTTTTACTGCTAGGAAAGGAGTCTGCAAGTATGAGCACTGTGTATATATTTACCACTGTATTTCCAGTAACTAGCAGAACAGCTGACACATAAAAAGAACTTAATAGATTTCTCAAATGAATTAGAGAGACCTAGTCTTGAATCTTGCCCTCCATTATTTACAGTGACCTTGATAATTACTTAATCCCTCCAAGCCTTACTTTGCTAAATATTTATAGTAATAGTACTAACTTTTTGTTTATTTTTTTTCTTTTTTTTTAATTAGTTTTACCAAACAATGACATGATATCACCATGGGTTTACATATGCTCCCCCTCCAGAACCCCCCTCCCTCCTCCCTCCCCCCAGGAAATCTCATTGCACCAGCCCCGAGCATCAATCCTGGGCTGGCGACTGATTAGACATATGATAATTAACATGTTTCAATGCCATTCTCCCATATCATCCCACCCTTTCCCTCATCCACAGAGTCCACGAGTCTATTCTATACATCTGTGTCCCTTTTGCTGTCTCGCATGCTGGGTTCTCGTTACCATCTTTCTAAATTCCATATATATGCGTTAATATACTGTATTGTTGTTTTTGCTTCTGGCTTACTTCACTCTGGGTAATGGGCTCGTTTCGTCCATCTGAGTAGAACTGATTCAAATGAATTTTTTTTAATGCTGAGTAATATTCCATTGTGTATATGTACCACAGCTTTCTTATCCATTCGTCAGTTGATGGACATCTAGGTTGCTTCCATGTCTTGGCTATTGTAAACAAAGCAGCGATGAACATTGGGGTACACGTGGCTCTTTCAATTCTGGTTTCCTCGGTGTATATGCCCAGCAGTGTGATTGCTGGGTTATATGGCAGGTCTATTTGCAGTTTTTTAAGGAACCTCCACACCGTTTTCCATAGTGGCTGTACTAGTTTGCAATCCCACCAACAGTGTAAGAGAGTTCCCTTTTCTCCACATCCTCTCCAGCATTTATTACTTGTAGATTTTTGGATGGCAGCCATTCTGAGCGGTGTAAAGTGATATCTCATTGTGGTTTTGATTTGCATTTCTCTGATAATGAGTGATGTTGAGCATCTTTTCGTGTGTTTGTTAGCCATTTTTATGTCTTCTTTGGAGAAATGTCTGTTAAGTTCTTTGGCCCACTTTTTGATTGGGTTGTTTATTTTCCTAGAATGGAGCTGCAGGAGTTGCTTGTATATTTTTGAGATTAATTGTTTGTCCGTTGCCTCGTTGGCTATTATTTTCTCCCATTCTGAAGGCTGTCTTTTCACCTTGCTTATAGTTTCCTTTGCTGTGCAGAAGCTTTTAATTTTAATTAGGTCCCATTTGTTTATTCGTGCTTTTATTTCCAATATTCTGGGAGGTGGGTCATGTAGGATCCCGCTTTGGTTTATGTGAGAGAGTGTTTTGCCAATGTTATCCTCTAGGAGTTTTATAGTTTCTGGTCTTATGCTTAGATCTTTGATCCATTTTGAGTTTATCTTTGTGTATGGTGTTAGAAAGTGATCTAGTTTCATTCTTTTACAAGTGGCTGTCCAGTTTTCCCAGCACCACTTGTTAAAGAGGTTGTCTTTTCTCCATTGTATATTCTTGCCTCCTTTGTCAAAGATAAGGTGTCCATAGATGTGTGGATTTATCTCTGGGCTTTCTATTTTGTTCCATTGATCTATATTTCTGTCTTTGTGCCAGTACCATACTGTCTTAATGACTGTGGATTTGTAGTATAGCCTAAAGTCAGGTAGGTTGATTCCTCCAGTTCCAATCTTCTTTGTCAAGATTGCTTTGGCTATATGAAGTTTTTTGTATAGTTTAGTGAGATAAAGGTTGGAGAATACATATCATACAATGTGGAAAATAGTAGGCATTCAATGAAATTTCCTATGATTCTTATGTTTACCAAAGTTTCAAGGACCCAGAGGGGAAATAAGAGTAAAGAGAAATTGAGGCTAATAGAATTACAGTAAGTTTTTTTCTCCTAAACATACATGGCTCTAATTCTGCCTGACATATATAGTTCTCATTCTATTAATCTTTCTTCTTTAATCCATTTAAAGTTATTATGAATTTGCAGTTCAACAAATCCTTTTAGGTACTCCTCTGGAGAAGGAAATGGCAACCCACTCCAGTACCCTTGCCTGAAAAATTCCATGGATGGAGGAGAGGAGCCTGGTAGGCTACAGTCCATAGGTCGCAAAGAGTCGGACATGACTGAGCGACTTCCCTTTCCCTTCCTTTTCAGTACTTTTATAAAGTGATAAGGGGCTTCCCTGGTAGCTCAGTTGGTAAAGAATCAGCCCGCAATGCAGGCAATCACAGTTTGATTCCTGGGTCAGGAAGATCCTTGGGGAAAGGGATAGGCTACCCACTCCAGTATTCTTGGACTTCCCTGGTGGCTCAGACAGTAAAGAATCCTGCAATGTGGGAGATACGGGTTTGATCCCTGGGTTGGGAAGATCCCCTGGAGAAGGGCATGGCAATGCATGCCGATGTTCTAGCCTGGAGAATCCTCTGGGACAGAGGAGCCTGGTAGCCTGTAAGTCCACGGAGTCACAAAGAGTCGGAAATGACTGAGCAACTAAGCAGCAGCAGCATAAAGTGATAAATGGGCCAGAGGAGCTTTAAATGGAAGTTCCAGTGAGGATTTTGATTCTTAGAGTCACAAGACCAGGTAGGTATAATCTGCTGTAGAATTAGGACTTAACATCAATAAAATGGGGCTAATGGTACTTACCTCAGAGAGCAACAGAAGTTTAAAAAAAGATAAAACATATATAAAGCCAAAAATACACTGTCCAGTACATGCTGGGTGTTCTGAATTAGGGGTTTCTCTTCCCTTTTCCAGTCAGGCTCTGCTGTACTTGACAGTCACCCACTATCTGCTCTGTAACGTCACACACAACTTAAATGTTCCTGGAAATGGCTTTAGAATCCTAAAGATAACATTGTTTGGAAATAGCCTTATAGGAAACACTCATACAGCAGGACTGGAGACATATTTCATTTTACTTATATGTGAAAGCTAATGGCTTCCATTATGTCTATATCAGTCCCCCCTCCCTCACTCCTAGACCACAGCCTGGGCTGTATTACCAGGCAGAGAATGCACAATTCTGGAGATTTTTCTAACTGTTACAAATTAGAATCCACAAGGGAAAGGCTCACTAGAGGACATCACAGGCGAGGTTATCATTTTTTCCTTTTGAAGTTGGGCCTCATATCTTTTTCTCATTACAATCATTACTTTGAAATATGATTTTTTTAAACAGTAATTTTCTAGAACAAAAGGGATAATACCATATTTCAAAAGCTTTACTGTGAAATTAAACCTTTGAACTACTGTGAAAGAAATTATTCCCTCAAGGCTGCAAGGCTTAAAGGTTATTAAAAATTTAATTTTAAAGAAGGCATCTAGGAAAAAAAAGTGTATAAATGCTACTTAGAACTCAGATTGCCCAACTTAATAACTCCCATTGCTCCTTATTTTTAAATAATCTGGAAATGTGAACAAATGCACTCCATTTTTTTTCAGTGGCAAATCAGTATGTCAACAGATGGCTGGCACTGCTCGTTAACATCATCTATTTTCCACTGGAAGCACATACACTGCAGTGGTTCAGCTGGTGTCTTCTGCCTGCCCCATTTAAGACAGATGATTGCATAATGTAAAAGAAGGATTATACGTAGGATATACAAAAACCCAAGAAGCCCCCAACTCCAGATGTTAGTGTCATAAAGAGCAAGTTTCTAAACCACAGTATTAAGCGTCCACACTTAAAGGACTAATGTGATTGAAAAAGTTTAGTTTCTTCTTCCTGTGATATGGAAATGTTATTAACATCTCCATTAAATGGACAGTGTGTGGCCTTAGGTTGCTTGCCTTCTTTGTGCACCAGATTTCTCATCTGTAAAATGAGGATAATAATAGCACTGTCTTACCTACCTCACATAGTTGTCATGCATATTAAATCAATCCATGCATTCACAATGCTGGCCACAGGGCCTGCACATAGTAAGCACTGTGTGTTATTATTGTCATTATTAATTTGAACCCTACCATGTCCCAGTAATGTAATGCAGTCCAAGGAGACAAGGGTGAATAAATGAGCTCATGCCCTTAAGGAGCACACTAGCAAGTCAGAGAGACAAAGGAACAATAGTGATTTTAAAGAGTATTCATAATAGGATGGCGAATCAGAGGTGTGTTTAAGGTTTGTGACTTGGATCTGCCCAGGTGGTGGATGACAGGATGAGAGGGGGGTGGGGTCCGGAAGATTTCCCTAAAGAGGCTCCTCTGGATATATGTCTTAAGCACAGAGGAGTGCAAGCTTGTGGAGTATTACTGGAGCCTGTTTCCTGGGGACATTGTGGAGCAACAAATTGCATGAAACCATGCTTCTCAAACCTGAACTACAAATCAACATCATTCATGAAGCTTCTTAAAAACACCACCCAGGACCTACTGAATCAGAACATGCTAGTCTGGGATCAAAGTATTAGTTTGCAATCTGTATGGGTACTTCTAAGTCACATCCTGAGTTGAGAGCCACTAAAAAATGGACATTGAAAACACATTATAGACAGTGAATCTCAGGAAGAGTATTAGATATTGTTCAGTTCAGTTCAGTCACTCAGTCGTGTCCCATGAACCGCAGCATACCAGGCCTCCCTGTCTATCACCAACTCCCTGAGTCCACGCAAACCCATGGCCATCGAGTCGGTGATGCCATCCAGTCATCTCATGCTCTGTTGTCCACTTCTCCTCCTGCCCTCTATCATTCCCAGCATCAGGGTCTTTTCCAATGAGTCAGCTCTTCACATCAGGTGGCCAAAGTATTGGAGTTTCAGCTTCAACATCAGTCCTTCCAGTGAACACCCAGTACTGATCTCCTTTAGGATGGACTGGTTGGATCTCCTTACAGTCCAAGGGACTCTGAAGAGTCTTCCCCAACACAACAGTTCAAAAGCATCAGTTCTTTGGCACTCAACTTTCTTTATAGTCCAATTCTCACATCCATACAAGACCACTGGAAAAACCATAGCCTTGACTAGATGGACCTTTGTTGACAAAGTGATGTCTCTGCTTTTTAATATGCTGTCTAGATTGGTCATAACTATCCTTCCAAGGAGTGAAAGTGAAGTGAAGTTGTTCAGTTGTGTCTGACTCTTTGTGACCCCAAGGACCATAGCCTACCAGGCTCCTCTGTCCATGGGATTTTCCAGGCAAGAGTACTGGAGTGGTTTGCCATTTCCTTTTCCATGGGATCTTTCTGACCTAAGGATCGAACCCAGGTCTGCCACATTGTTGGTAGACACTTTACCTGTCTGAGCCACCAGGGAAGATTCTTCCAAGGAATAAGCGTCTTTTAATTTCATGGCTGCAATCACCATCTGCAGTGATTTTGGAGCCCAGAAAAATAAAGTCAGCCACTGTTGCCACTGTTTCTCCATCTATTTGCCATGAAGTGATGGAACTGAATGCCATGATCTTAGTTTTCTGAATGTTGAGCTTCAAGCCAACTTTTTCACTCTCCTCTTTCACTTTCAACAAGAGACTCTTTAGTTTTTCTTCACTTTCTGCCATTTGTGTCATCCACAAATCTGAGGTTATTGATGTTTCTCCCGGCAATCTTGATTCCAGCTTGTGCTTCCTCCAGCCCAGCATTTCTCATGATGTACTCTGCATATAAATTAAATAATCAGGGTGACAATATACAGCCTTGATGCACTCCATTTCCTGTTTGGAACCAGTTTGATGTTCCATGTCCAGTTCTAACTGTTGCTTCCTGACCTACATACAGGTTTCTCAAGAGGCAGGTCAGGTGGTCTGGTATTCCCATCTCTTTCAGAATTTTCTACAGTTTATTGTGATCCACACAGTCAAAGACTTTGACATATTCAATAAAGCAGAAATGGACGTTTTTCTGGAACTTTCTTGCTTTTTTGATGATTCATCGGATGTTGGCAATTTGACCTCTGGTTCCTCTGCCTTTTCTAAAACCAGCTTGAACACCTGGAAGTTCATGGTTCATGTATTGCTGAAACATGGCTTGGAGAATTTTAAGCATTACTTTACTAGCATGTGAGTTGAGTGCAATTGTGAGGTAGTTTTGAGCATTCTTTGGCATTGCCTTTCTTTGGGATTGGTGTGAAAACTGACTTTTTCCAGTCCTGTGGCCACTGCTGAGCTTTCCAAATTTGCTTGCATATTGAGTGAAGCATTTCACAGCATCATCTTTCAGGATTTGAAATAGCTCAAGTGGAATTCCATCACCTCCACTAGCTCTGTTTGTACTGATGCTTCCTAAGGCCCACTTGACTTCACATTCCAGGATGTCTGGTGTTAGGTGAGTGATCACACCATTGTGATATTATTATTACTGCTTAATATTTAAATACTTATAGTCATTGACCTCAAGATCCTTACTTTTTGTTTTTGTTTTTGCCTAGTACCATTACCCACCAGTGGTAGAAATGTCAAGCAAGACCATTGGTAATAAGCACAAGAAGCTGGACTTACAAGAAAACTTTAGCCAGATTAGGAGAAAAATGACTAGACCTTGTGCTTAAAATGGAGGCTATGTCTCTGTTCATCTGTGTCTTATGGTAGAACCTATATTAGCACACAGATTTTCATAGACCGAATGGAATCTAGTACTCAGAAAAAACTAGATTTGTCTCCTTTGAACCACATTTACTTGCTGCCGTCTTGACCACATTTACTTGCTGTAGTCTTGTTTCCATAGTTTCTTATCCAGGAACCTTTAAGAACTTCCAGCTCCTCCTCTTAGATTGTGTGCTACTTGAGGTCAAATATAGGTAGCTCTGCCATCCACTATTGTTTCTCTCATTCCTTGCAGAGTTCTTATCATACAGAACATGCTGGCAAACATTGATTTAGTAAATGCTAATTTGTTTAAGTTCCCAGAGGCCTCACTTGAGTGCTACATGGCTCTCTAATCAATGCCTTTGGATAAAGAGTTTTGATAACCTGTGTAGATAGTTCATTGTAAAACAATGTTTATGATAACATGTGACATTTTCCTGGTATGATTGTGAACAATTATTTTTGTAACAAAGTGAATCATTAATTCAAATTCTTTATGTGCTTCCACATCAGGCAAGGTGTAAGGTTTATATTTGCCTACCTGGTCTGTTACCTTGAACTTCTACCATTCAGGTTAAGTTATCAAGAAATCCTGTTTCTCTTTCAAACTTGTGGGTGTTGCCCTTTCTTTCTCTTCTCATCTATAGTTCAGCAAAGCAAGTTATTTATAATATATATATATGAAATTTTATATATTACATACATAAAAAGAAAAATTGCAAAGACTATGCAGTCTGTGAAACGTGCAATTCTTTATTAGTATAACTGTTGCTCTCCTAAATGCCTCATATGTCACTGAAAATGAATTTTCTCATTAACCTCAATCATGCCAACTTGTCAAATTATGATGAACCAAGCTAGACTATACTCAGAAATTGAGCTGCCATCATTGCATTTATAGGGCTTTGCCAATTAGTCTATAAATAACACATTTTAATGCACTTCAGAGTTTTAAAAATCTAAACTACTTCTGAATGTTCTTTATTACAAGAATAGTAAAAAAAACTATCCAAAGAAAGTGAAATAAAATGATTTGTTCTTGTTAGAAGAGATGAAAATTATTTAAAGGAACGAGGGATCAGATGATCATACAGGTATTCAACAAATATTTATTGGAATCTGATCTGTGTGTATGATTTTATTGCCTGTGGAAACAAGTCACTTGGATGTATTAAACAAGTCACTAGGATTTTCCCTTTAGCAGAAAATTATTATTTAGCAAATACTTATTACAGCTATATGCATTATTCAGGAGGATCCCAGCAATGGAGTACAGAGATGCATAAGACAAATTACATTACTGTGTTTATGGAATTCATATTTGATAGATAAATCAGATAAGT
The DNA here is from genome assembly GCA_007570785.1 of Antilocapra americana. NCBI lineage: Eukaryota > Metazoa > Chordata > Mammalia > Artiodactyla > Antilocapridae > Antilocapra > Antilocapra americana. The sequence continues at coordinate 10,470,576 of ML661325.1, read as the reverse complement.
AAACATTTAGAAAAGAAATTGGAGAGACAACAGCAGTAGCTTGTATTCCTACATAGAGGCAGAATGGTAGCAGTTAAGTATAGAAAGATAGTTAGATACCAGAAAACAAAGGACTTATAAACTAGAATATCTTTTGACATAATTCTGATGTTCAACACATGTCTAAAGAATGAAGATGACTTAGGGGAATATTGGCTTAAATCATAGTTTTTGAGTTCTCTCCAACATATGTTTGATTAGAAGAAGCTCTGTGGATGGCGTGAGGGACTGGTAGGAAACATTGATGGCAATGTTTAGTTTCTTATCAGTTATGTAGAACAACTCACTTTTGGTTCCATCAGGCCTACCCCATGTGACACAGATAAAGAAAAGTGAAAGTTAACAGGATCCATATTCTCTGGAAAGTGCTTTAAGAGCAAGTCTTATGACTTAAGCATCCCACAGTGGATTCTCACCCTTCATATCCAGCAGCTATATAAATGAATTTTTCCAAACATTCTCTTTTCTCCCTGTAAAGAGATTTGTTAAATATGAGTTTCTTCATCAACTTTTTTGTTTCCAGTGATATTTTAGTGCCCTGTGATAGTCTAATGTTCTTCGTATACCCAGCTGGTTTACCCACCAATGTGGATCCACAAAGCAGCAGAGAAATAGCAAAGTGATATACCCATCTTGTAGTTTAGAACAGTCTTTAAATGATTTCATACCTGCAAGGTGTGTAGAACAGTGCCTGTCCTTAAATAGGCGTCATTTAAGGTGAGCCATAAGTATAACATAGCTACAGCTGTAATACTCCTATCTAGTGAGTGAGACAAGGCACGGACATATGCATTCCATGTCCACCCTTAAGTCACATGGATAGGCTTGTCTCCTCTGCTAGCGTGACCCCACGAGAACAGAAAACACATCTCCCACTGATTGATTTATGCCCAGTACTTAGCATTGCTCAATAAATTCATATGGAGTAAATCAGGAATAACCTGTCTTAATCCTCATGAAGTTCTTTTTTGAGTTGGTGTAGTAGTCTAATGTGATTTCCACACACCTTCCCCAGGGAGAAGTTGATACCCATTCAAGTCAAATTCTATATCGATTCCATTCGAGAATGTAGTTTCTCATCACAAGTAGGGAATGGAAGTAAAGCATGTAATTATGGGAGGAAGAGAGAAGAATTGTTTAATTAATTAAGAAATGCTGCAACTCCTGGCATCTTAGTGTGTTCATGGAAACATGATTTCCCTTATCACCCGTAGAGGAGAGTTGTGAAGATGAGATGAATGCAGTGGGAGCTTAAGGAGGGAAAAAGGCTTAAAGAGGAGTCAGCAACTGTAAACAGTACATCTGCAAAACCTGGCAGGGAAAGGAGAGTGGTGGGCATAGAATGAAGCTTCATTTCCTTGCTAGGAACCAAACGTGGCACTTTGCAAATTTTATGTTCACTTACATTTGGAAGGGATAATAGTAATAAGTGATAAATGACTTTCCAGGGCATTTTTTGGTTAAAAGGTAATGTACAGACAACCATACTTAAAATGAATAACCAACAAGGACCTACTTTATAGCAGAGGGAACTCTACTGAATGTTGTGTGGCTGCCTGGATGGGAGGGAAGAGTTGGGGGGGAATGGACACATGTGTATGTATCGCTGAGTCCTTTTGCTGTCCACCTGAAACTATGACGTTGTTAATTGGCTATACCTCAATACAAAATAAAGTGTTTTTAAAGAAGTAATTGATACATCATAACTGATCATTGATTTCTCCTCTATAAAATGTGGGTATAAATATTCTTTCATATGAGGTGTTAAGAATTAAATCAAATATCATGTAAATCCTTAACAGGGTGGCATATATTAAAGGTTCATATATGTGAATGCCTGTCATTGATACGTCTTTATTAATAACACTTTACCCCAAGCCTGGGAGCAGAACACATATTAATTCTCACATTACATGGGAAGAAACATCAGCTGGGATAAATGAATTGGCCTACCCTGCCTGCTCTGTCCCTAAACAAGAAAACAAAGAGTTAGGTCTTTAATCCAAGACTTATATTAACAACATTCCTTCTTTTGACATAAATTCCAGTACTTTTTTTTTTCAACTGCAGAGATTATTCTTTTTTTCATTTGCCAATTTTGAAAATGTACTCCTTTTTCTTGTCTTGCCGTGCACATATTTAGAGCTTGTCGAGATTTAGTTCTGAATTAAAAGTGAACATACTTGATGGTCAAACAGAAATCATCTCACTACATGTCAGTGCTAAAGATTTCTGTTGGAGCATCTTCAGATTCCAAACACTCAAAGGCCACAGAGTTTGCACATGGGATGCAGAGAGATAGGAGCCTCCATTTGTAGAGAAGGGGAAGAGTCTGGGTGAGCGGAAGATGAATGATACTAGAGGAGAGAGGACACCTCAAGATTCAGATTTCTAGCTAGCTGGGAAGGAACTGAATCAAGGACACATTTTTAAAGGTTGCATAAAGAAGAAGCAATCCAGTTCACTCATTGTGTACAATGAAAGGACAAGCCATAGGAATAAGCAAAGGAACTAACTGGTACAAAAGGAGTGCCTTGTACATTCTGTTGGGTTTCCCTTGTGGCTCAGCTGGTAAAGAACCCCCTTGCAATGTGGAAGACCTGGGTTTGATCCCTGTGTTGGGAAGATACCCTGGAGAAGGAAAAGGCTACCCACTCTAGTATTCTGGCCTGAAGAATTTCAGGGACTGTATAGTCCATGAGATCACAAAGAGTCAAGCACAACTGAGTGACTTTCACTTTCATACCTTCTGTTATTATTATAATGCCAGTGATGTTTCAGGCATTGCTCTATTAGCTTGATACTTTTCATGTCTTCACTAATAAGGTATTATCCTCCCCAGATTAACATAGCCACTGTGAGCACAGTCTCCAGAGATCCTGTATTTTTTCTGGATACTCCATTTGTCCAGAGAAGTAGTGAGTTGGCTATTGATGAAAACTGGAGTTTGACCCTATCTATAAGATGACAGAATTTAACTTTATCTATACCTGACAGGTTAGGTGGTTGGGGATGAACAACTTGTCTAAAATGGCGTTTGTATATTTTATATTGTTCTGAGAAGCAGCAATGCACATTAAATATTTGGAGATGCGCTTATAGCCCTTACTCTGGAAATTTTAACTTGGGCTCTCATAAGGTCACCCCTATGAGCACCCGAGGCAGAGAGAGCAGGTGATACCCCCAAACCTTTCCAGATCAAATCTATAAATCCAAGCGATGATTATCACTGTGTCCTAAAACCTCAGTGCCTGATTCCCTACAGAAATGTTCATGTAGGCCCTAGAAAAGGAAAAGGTCTGTCCTGCTTTGATGAAGGTGAACTGATCCTGCTCACATGTGACTTTCCAGGCTGTTAAGTTAAGTCTGGGGCCGCCAGTGCTGCACAAAGCTGTCATGGGGGCTGAGAAGAGAGCCTGGGTGTTCTGATTGCTGCTTACTAGATGCTCCTTGCTTGAACAAGCGTTAAAGTGGGTCTGCAGTGGTGTTGCTTTTCATCCTCTCCAGATTGCCCACCTCCTACTCAAATCCCCTGACTGAGTACACACAGCAGGAAGACAGGCCCTTAAGGTTTGCCCAGAGCGACTTCATTGAAAAATGCCTCAGGCTTCCCTTACTGCAAAAAGGAAGGGAGGAAAGCTCCCATCTGTAAAGGCTTCCTGAAGCAAGCCCCTAGAACACCCAGGCTCACAGTAATACTTCTCCAGTGAATACCTGCCACAGATGGATATAGTTTTCAAGAATAAAGTTGCAACTCATCTGAAAACTTCAGACTGTTAATGAGTCTAAGGAAAGCCTGCTGTCAAGTGGAGTTGAATCATGAAACTACTGTCTCATTAGTTTCAGATTATTATTATTTGTCTCTAAAATGTAGGATTACCCACAAAACTCCACCAAATTTCTCTTCCAAAAAATGCCCACTGAAGTTCCAAAGAGGTACAGTTGTTCCTTGCACACTATAAGCAAAAGCTCTCAGATTTTCAAGCATTTATTCCAGTGATGATGTCACTTTAGCAAAGTGATATCTGTTTTAATAAAGGTGATTAAGCAGATGAATTCGTCATTCCCTGCTTGAAATCAAGCATGATTCATTATTTGGCAAATTTTTATTAGCTTATTATTCATTACTATTTAGAGAGAACAAAAATGTAATTTTTCCTTTATTGGCCAAATTGTAATGTTGTCTATATTTTTAGGAATATTTCTAATATGCAATTCATTATGATACATCCTTCTAAATACCTTTTACTTTGTTTTTTCTACAGTCTGCTTATGATTATGCCAATGATTAACCTGGCAACCTTGCACTGGTTAAATCACTTATTAAATTTAACTTGTTTCAGGTTTTAAAATGGAATATAATTTGAATGGATAAATATACATTTTTTAATTCAACTGAATTCAGTGCACACTTATCATGGACCTATTGCCAAAAACTTTGTCTGCTATATTGCTTTATTCTTATTAATGAACAGATAAAATAGGTATCATTCTGCCATACAGAGGAGAAAACTAGAGCTCAGAGAGTTACAATTTAAACAGTTTTCTTAACCAGTGAATGATAATCAGAATTTGAACCCAAGTCCACGTGATTCTAAAGCCCAACCTTCCTCCCCAAGAATGAGTCATTGCTTTTATAGATTATTTTGTTATTCATTTCAATTGTGATCTTTCTTCAGTAAAGCACATCTCCGCTTACATCTCCCTTTTCACAAAGTCATTTGCTATGGAATTAATGCAATATACTCAATGTCAAATGAGAGTGTGAACAGGCCAAGGGACAGATAGATGGTCTTGAAAATCTAGGACAGAAAATTAGAAAAATGGAAGTAAAATATAAGCTGGACAGTTTACCTGCCAGGGAAATTCACACCCAGAATATAAATTCAGATTGGCAGTATTCACACAGTGTTGGAAGATACATATTCCTATCTTGAGGTTTCACTTTCATTTCCTTTCACTCCTTTGATGATTCACACTCACTCTTCAAAAGATCCTTTTATTCTTATACAATCCTGCCTTTGCTCCCTGGATTTTTCTCAGGATTTGTGTGTTTTCAGGTTTCAAGCAACTGAGTTCCATCAGCATTAAAGTCATGGCCATCCTTAGAATATGGCTCTGTGGTAGGACCACTGGTAAAGAGTGTTTAGGCAAATTTCATGAGAAATAAGGTTATATTGATCATAGTAATGATTAGCCTGATAATAACATTATGTCCCAAGTATTCCATTAGTTTCCAGGTATATGAAAACAGACTTAGAGATGGCTTCTATCCTTCAAAGTATAACATTTAAGGATGTAACGTCAGTGATAGATGATAATAATTGAATTGCAGTGTAGAAACATTAGTAGAGAAGCAACTGTTATGGGGAGGTCAGAATTATGGATGATATGGTGACAAAAATTTCTAGAAGGGAGACCAGGAGTTTGCCACACAAAAAAAGCAGGATCTGGCAGTGTGAGCCAAAGAAATTGTAAGCAATGACAGTTTGATCTGAACCAATCCCAACACATTTCCTCCTGATGCAGGAGCTAAAAATGGGAAAATATCAAATTAATTCTGCTATGAGATTTTAACTTATCCTTTGCTGGGGTCCAGCCCCAGTGGGTCTGGGGGTCTTGAGGGATGAGTGGCGTCAGCGAAGAACTGAGCTGAGTCAGTGTGTTGATGGAGCTGTCTCTCTCCTTTATTGTTGTTGGTTTACAGTTCTTATACCCAAGAATACCCATTACGTCACATATTATTCTATACAATCTTATGTTTTCTGCCTCCCATCAACAACTTTAACATTAAGCTAATTTTCCTTTCAGAAGTCTCATAATCAGATTTAACAATAGTATGTTTATTGTTTTATTGTCTCAGCATACTTCAATCAATCATGATAAGTACATCAATCTAAGCAGAAAGGTTACAATTTTCTCTTATCAGGTGCAGCTGTGTAGAGCCTTGAGGGAAGGGCTGAACTTGAAACTGTTTTTATTCTAATAACCTCAACCACTACCTGTCTCATTCTGTTCTGACACTCCAGTTCTTATAAGGAAAGAGGACAATGAGACAGTCTAGTAGCACTGCTTTAGCAATAAAAACCCTATTAACCTTATATAACTACTTTAATGAATTCCTATGTCTACACTATCCTAAAGCAATCAATGTCTCCAACTATGTTGGCCACAGTTTTGAGCATTGCTAAGTCCCATTCCCTTGGTCTCTACAAGGAAGGGAGCTTCCATCCTGGAGTGGTCAGGGGAGTGGGAGGTGGAAAGGTGACCCAAGTACGAGCCCTTCTGGTGGTGGCCTTGCCATGACCCCCAGAGAACTCTTGGTAAACTCTCCAGTAAGGAGTAGGAGGTATAGTAATCTATTTAAATGTCCCTTATTCCTCCTTTGTCCTTGGGGAAGGGAATCTGCCTTCCCCTACCCCCTGAGGGAAATAAGGTCTGAGGGGATTATCTCAGGATGAATTCTTTCTAACTGGGACTGACCTGAGATGAGCTAAAGCATAAACAGATGAGCATAAACAGAACTTCCCAAGAAAAATACCAGGAGGGGCCTTGCCTTGGGATGCCGCTTTGCAGTTTCCTTCTTAGTCTCCTGACCTTGTCATCTGAGTGAGGGGGCATCCTGATGGCTCCCAGCAATCCTTACCTATCAAAAAAAAACAATAATAAAATTTGATTTTGAATTAGATGAAGTGCATGCTTTATATATTAAAATATCAGTAGATTCATTCATTTATTCATTCAAGATTACCTGTTGGTTGGCCATTATTGAACACTTAACTAGGTGTTCAATGGTGAATAAAGCAGTTGCAGTCCCTATACCCAGAAAGTTTATTGTCTAATGGAGAAGCAAGCATTAAGTGATAGCAGCAAAATCAAATAAATCATGTATGATCTCTAATGCAATAAGTTGTTTGATAGTATCTAATACAATGAGGAAAAGAAAGACATTTCAGTGTCATATTCTGTGGGACTGATAAACGAAGCCATGAAAAATAAAATCAACCAAAAAATGAATTCATTCAAAAATCAGCATAGAGTATTAAGGTAGAAACATAAGTATTTAATTTTAAAAAGTGAAGGACATCTGCTTTGGCACCAAGCTATAAGAAAAGGTTTGCAACATTATATTTGACTGAAAGTATAAACAGGATTACCCATGTTGATTTTCCTGTTTGTTTTAAATTAGTTCAGTGGCTTCACTAAAATAACAAAGACCTAAATTATGACTATACTATTCATACTCATTTTCCTGTTTTACGGATAGATGTGATACATGCAATTTTGACTCTAAACATTGTATTTTAAGAACAGTAGCAAACCAAAATATTCCACAAAGGAGGATACCAAGGACCTACAAACCATATCCTGAGTAGTAATAGGTAACAAAAAAAAAATGTCTCCAAACCTGAAGGTGGCATAGAATAGTTGTAAGAAGTAGCGGGACAGACAGATATGTATGATGTTCAGTTCAGTCCTTCCCAGTTACTGGTTATAACCCCCTGAGCAATTGATTTAAAGTCTGTAAGCCTTAATTTTCTAATCTTTATTGGAGATAGAAATATCTATTTTGTATGATTACTGTGACTATTCAAATAACACATTTACTATGTTCAAAATAATGTCTTCAATATAGCAGATGTTCAGCAAATGTTAACTAGTATATCCAATAACTGCTAACTGTGACTACTCAATACGATTTCCTAAGCTTCTAGTTAATACACTCCCCTGACCGCTTTCCTTGGGAATTCTCATGTAATTCTGATGGAGCTCCCAACCAAAGTACCCATTCCCTAGACCATAAAGGTAGACATGTAACCCAAGCCTGGAGAATCATAATATTTCATTACCCTAACCAATGATTGCTCTGGGATGTTCTTGTAAACCTCACTGGCCAGGTAAAATATGCTGAGCTGCAGGGAGATTGTTTCTCCTTTTAGACTGTAACGATGTGGCTTCAGCACTATAGGGGCCATACTTATAATCACAAGGTAGAATCTAAGTAAATGTAGCCAACTCTAGCAGAAGTGGGAGAGGGAGAGAGAGTGTCATGATGAGAAAAAATGAGTCCAGTCATTTAAAGTCCCAAAGCTGCTCTGGCTTCTGCACCCTTCCCTCACTTTTGGGAAATATCTTCAATTATCCTGTCAATAAATTGCTTTGTGCTACTTAAGTTAGTTTGAATTGACTTTCTCCTACTTGCAAGTAAAATCATTCTGACTACTACTGTTGTTATTATGGCCATTAACAAATGGCCACTAAGCGTTTCGTTCTCACTAAATGTTTTGGAATGAATTGGATGAGTGAATTTTTCATATTGATGAGTTTGAACACATTTTCTGAATTACTATATGATTATGAATGCTGCTCTAAAGTTGATACATTCATAATTGAAGAAAATACAGAATCTGAGTTCATCAGAAGAGATGGCATAGAAGAAATAGTCAAGTCTTTCAAGTGAGGTAGATTGAAACTCATATCCTATCTTTATCACTTATGAGTTGGGTGGTTTTATTTGGGAAGAGCCCTTACTTTTTCTGAGATCAATTTTCCCTGTAAAATAAAGAAAATAATTTTTTTTTACTTTACATACTTTACTATGATGTATTAAGTATTAGCATAAATATTTAGTATTCTTGTACCTCCTTCAATTCTTAGAATCTAGGTTCTTTGTGTGACCATAAGACATGAAATACTAATGTTACAAAGCTTCAGTATATAAAAGAATGGAGTTAATGCAGCGACCATCTATTAGATCCTAATTATACTTTTATCTGAAAAATTTCTAGAGAAAATTTAATTTTATGTGTCATATTTTAAAGTGTCTTTTAAATGATGATTGTTCATAAATAGAATGCTATTTAAATATACACTTTTTGGGAAAAAATGCCCTAAATACTTTAGCAAGCTTTATTTACTGACTGACCACATTGACTTCTCTGTTAATGATCTCACTAACCAATGAGTCACTTCTGTACTCAAATTTTTAAATGTATTTCATGGATAAGAATTTTCTCTGTCTATTTTAGCATCTCCTAATGAAACTATGCAGCCAGCAGTCAGGATCCTGAAGCTTGGATCACAGAATCACTCCGGCCCTAGCATCCTTTTGATTGCTTATCTTTCCTGATAATCGAGGGTATTATTTCCAAAAGACAGCCTCCTGCTTCTAAGACATGTGAGAATCTATCTTTAACCATCATTTTCCATTACCAACGGAGTTTGGGATAATGGAATGTGTAGTCACTTACAATTTGTGTCAAATTTTCTGATGCATTTGTATCACCAACATTTTATCAGCTTGTCACTGGAACAAATGAAGTTGCAAATTGCTTCGACTTTTTTCCATGAAATCTTTGAAACTGTTTATTTTTAATATGACTTCTTTCCTTTTTTTCATTTCTGTAATGTAGCAGGTTTGATTTTCAGCTTTCAGGGTCTTTGTCACTTAGTATGGCATTTGGGCACAAGAATTTCCTGGGGCCTTGAAGGTTTTGAGAGAAAGGATTCAAGCATATAAGGCATATTAAAGATGAATACAGATTGAAGCAATAAATAAACATGGAGCAATTTGATGAACTACTAGAGGCAGGAGTGGAGAATTTCTGACACATCAGGAAAGCCATTATGCTCCTGTTATGTTCAATAGCCCAGTTGGCCTAAAAGGTTATGGGTGATGTATGTTTCCATTATCTCCTATGGGCTTGATGCCTCCGAAGACCCCAGATGGCTTATTCTGGCTTCAATTCCCTTCATTTGCACTATAGCAAGGTCTGTTAGATCAAGCCAATATGTTTGCAAAGGTCAGTCTACTTTGAGGAATATTGTTCTGTGAGCTCTGTAATATTCTTCTGCCTGAAAATCTTCAAAGCATTACCACTTGGGGAGCAACTGAAAGCTCTTGCAAATGATATTTTGGTTTCCTGATAATCAACTGTCACAGTGGAAGTAATAACAGCAACAAAACAGGATCAGCAACATTGATTATCATTTATTGAACACATATTATGTACCAGGCATACAATACAATTCTATGATATCTTTTATCAAATCCTGGTAAGCCAAGTACCATGATTTTTATTTTATGCATGAAAAAACAAGATCACTCTGAGAGATTAAGTTGTCCCAAACCAGATTCCTAGGTGGATTAAAGATAGCATTCAGATAGCATTAGATCTTCCTAACTCTAGGAAATCCTTAACAATTGCAAATCATCTTTAAAAGTTCAAGTAGAAATCCGAAGTCTAGATGGGGAGAAAAATATATATAAAAAACATCTATTATACAGTCAAGTTTTTCATTAAAAAAATGTGTATTTTCAAGGCAAGGGAAGCAGTATGCACTAAAGCCTATTGACAACTATCTTTGGAAGAAGTAATTAAATCTACAGAAGAAGGGTCAGGAAATCCAGAGAGAAGTAATTTTTCTGTGGAAGCACATGATGCAAGAAGTGGGACTGCTGTTTAAGCCAAGGATCCGAGTGAACCTGAAAAATACACAGCGCAATGTGTTAGAGAACTGTTAAAAATAGTCACAGGTGGCATAAAAATGGAAACATTCCAGTATCTAAACCTGTCTGTAATAAGCAAAGGAAAAAATAAAAGTGTGAAAGCACCATAATGTGGCTATAAGAGGGACATGGAACATGATGTACTGAAGGACTTTTTAATTCATCTAAATTGAGGATTTTTGAAAACGTAGTCAGTTTATGAGAGACCTTTATTTTTAAAATAAAATGTGAAGGTTGATATCTGTCTTACCCCACACCTGGTATTATTGTAACATTGAAACAAGCATAGACAGATGAAACAGCTGTTAGAATAACTTTCTTGTATGTGACTGCCTTTCTGTCATCTTGAAATTTTATTTAAACTCCTCATTTCAAAAGAAGATGAAAGAAAACCAAGGTGCTTGTCATAAGCATACATTCCTTGGTATAATCATTCAATAAACATTCTATATGGAAACAAAGGAAACCCCAGAATCTAGTCCAGAATATATAAAAGCCCTCTCCAAATCTTAAGCAGTAAAGTTGATTCTGTAGAGCTCTTCAATGCAAATATCATGGTCTTCAGCAAGCAGCTGGACTGTCCTTGAGACTAATCCAACAGTAAGCTTGGTCTTTCTCTGGGAAAGCAAGCATTTCCTTCACTCAAAATGATCTTGTGTCATATGTGTCAAAAGGTTGATCTAATTCAATGAGACTTCATCCCATCTATTTGTCTTAGAATGCTGCAGATTTGTTTTAGAATAAGGATTGCTCTTTCATTATATAAGCTATTGTTTGTTTTGTCAAATCCCTCTTGGCCTTGAGTACATTGTAGAAATAAGGATTCTTTAGAAATGCTGATAAGGATCTTCTACTAAATATTACCCTTTGTGAATCTTTGAGGAGGCTCAGGAGTTGTAGCACGAAAAGGATTTATTTATATAAGCAGATGTACACATCTGTGTAAATGAGAACACATTTGGGACTTACTTGGTTCCATACTCTCAAGAGCCTGTATTATATAATGTTGGTATACTTATTTTATTTTGGTAGTGTAACAATAAATGCATGCTCTTTTCATGTTTTTAGCACCTCTAAGTGCTTAGTCACTCAGTCATGTCTGATTCTTTGCAGCCCCATGGACTGTAGCCTGCCAAGCTCCTCTGTCCATGGGATTCTCCAGGGTTGCCATTTCCTCCTCCAGGGGATCTTCCTGACCCAGGGATCAAATCCATGTCTCTTGTATCTCCTGCACTGGCAGGCAGATTATTTACCATTAGTGCCACCTAGGAAGCCCTTTTAATACTTCTATTGGCATCAAACTAATATACAATTAACTGTACCTATGTACAGTGTATATTGTGATAATTTTGACATACATATGTATCCATGAAACCATCACTACAATCAAGATACTGAATATATCATCACCTCCAACGTTCCCTGTTTTCCCTTTGTCATCTCTTCTTTCCATCTTTTGATGCCCCTTCCCCACAATTCCTCATCTGCTGTCATAATTTTTCTTTTGCATTTTCTATAATTTTATAGAGAGAGCCATATAACCTGTTTTCTGGCTTACTTCACTCACCATAATCAGGTGGTGATTGCTTCATTGTCACACATCTCATTAGCTGGTTCCTTTTTATTTCTGTAATATTTATTGCATCATTTGGATATATCACAGCTTGTTATCTATTCTGTTGGTAGGCATAGGTCCCTTGAACTTAATTTACTTTCATGACCTTTTGTCTCATGTCTCTGATAATTAATGAATTCTTAATATAAAAATTATTTCAAGACCTAAGTTCTCTATTGTCTCTTAATCAGAGAGAGGAAAACAGTACTTTAACAATAGATAATGGTAGAATTACGATATTTATGACACTAATAACATTGACCTTCCTTTTTTATTGTACTTTGCTTTACTGAACTTTATAGAAATCCATTTTTTTACAAATTGAAGATATGTGGCAACCCTGCTTAAGGCAGCTCTGTGGGTGCCATTTCTCCAATAACATTTGCTCACTTCATGTCTCTGTGTCACATTTTAATAATTGTCACAATATTCTTAACTTTTCATCACAGTCATATACATTATGGTGATTTGTGATCAGTGATCTTTGATGCTTCTTTTGTAATTTTTGTTTTGTATTTTTAAAATTACAGTATGTGCATTGTATTTAGGCATAACGCACATTTATTAGACTATGGTAGAGTATAAACATAACTTTCTTGCTCTGAAAGCTAATAAGTTCACGTGACTCACTTTATTGAGATATTTGCTTTATTGTGGCAGTCTAGAACGAACCCACAGTATCACTGAGATATGCCTGTTATATGCTATATGTTATATATATATATAACATATATAACATATGTTATATGTTATATAGCAATTTGAAGCTTATTTGTTGTTTGTAAAGCTAGACATAGCTTTCAATTATTTCACAAAGCAATTACTAGATTATGAAGATGTGACTAAGAACTAATATAAACTATAGCCCGCTAGGTTCCTCTGTCCATGGAATTCTTCAGGCAAGAATACTGGAGTGGATAGTCATTCCCTTCTCCAAGGGATCATTCCAACCCAGGGATCTAACCTGGCTTCTCCTGCATTGCTGGCAGAGTCTTCACCATCTGAGCCAGCAGGCAAGCCCAAGAACTAACGTGATAGAATTTAAATCATTCATTTAGCAAATATGTTTCGAGAGTCTCCTGCATGTCAGGCATAGGACTAGGAATAAGAGATTCCAGAGTGAAAAAAGACACGATACTTATTGTATCATATCCAAACATGAATTCACTGTAAGCTAATAGGAAGATTAAGCATCTTTACAGCCCTTTCCAAGGCTCTGGCTCTAGCAGAGGTTATGTGGTTATGTGGTTACATATGTTGTTAAATTTGAAAAAATAAAATATTTTAATTTCATTGATAATAACCTGTGTCTCTTTATACTCTAGGTTTCCTACTACATACTTTTCCCAAGAGGAGTGTCATCAGAGTTGTCAGGGATATTTTGGAGATCCAGTTAAGAAAAACTGGTGTCAGAGAGAGAGAGAGAGAGAGAGAGAGAGAAAAGAGAGGAGAGTAAGGGACAGAGAAGATATGCACATACCTACACACATACTTTTAGCAGTTGGTTAGTCACTAAACTGTGTCTGACTCTTGTGACTCCATGGACTGGGGCCCACCAGGATCCTCTGTTCATGAGACTTCCCAGGCAGAAGTACTGCAGCGGTTGCCATTTCCTTCTCCAGAGGATCTTCCCAACCCAGGGATGGAACCTGGATTCCCTGCATTGCAGGCAGTCTCTTTACCGACTGAGCTACCAGGGAAGCCCCACATACTTAGTACATATTTGGATTTAGGAGGACAGATTGTGGGGTTTATGGTTACTTCTGTATGTGCTAACTTAAGAGCACACAGTCCAGATTAGGAATGATAGCTAGATATCCTCCGGCTCACTGAACCAATTCACTGGGCTACATGATATCCGAAGGTCCATTTCCATAAGTTTATTCAACAGAAATGTGCTGAGTAGAGCTGGGCACTGGAGGGATGTGGATGATGGAGAAAAAACTAGGTTTGAAATGGTCGGATCCAGAACTTTGATTATAGGAAAGTATGTAGAGGCAGGTGAAGCTATTAATTAGTAGAATTATTATGTTATCTTTCTGTGTCAGGATATTTATAATATTCATCATTTTAAAATTTCCAATTTGATGTATTTTTTTTCTCATACTCTGGAAGGAAGGACATCCACCCCATTCCAGTATTATTGCCTGGAGAATCCCATGGCCAGAGGAGTCTAGGGGGTTACAGCCCTTTGGGTCGCACAGAGTTGGACACAACTGAGCATGCATGCATGGGAAGAGGACCTCAGGAGTGTATAGCGCTGGAATACGATGCTTACTTGAGAGGCCTAGGTGGGCTTCTTGGAGGGAGTGGTGTTCAAGTTGAGATGGAGTGAGCGAGTTGGAGTTGGTCAAGCAAAGATGTAGATGTCTGTGTGTGTCTACTGTATCTCTGTGTGGGGTTAGGGGAGAAGGACAGAGGGTGATTAGAGAGGTTTGATTTTCTCTTCTGACATACAGAGTTTAAAATAGGTGAGTGGTTGGCACAAGATATGATTCTGATGCACTTTACAATTATTTTTGCTGTGCATGAGTGAGGAAATCCCGAGACGTAGGCAGAGGTTTGATTATTATCTTCTAAAGCTGCATCTCTTTCATCTGAGACAGATGCCCTTAATTCTCTAGAGGCAGTTTTCAGGGAGCGGTTTTATTTTAATTTTTACAATTTTTTTCTTTTTTAAGAATGGGTCTTGGTAGCTCAGAATTCATTCATTTTAGAAAATTAATTAAATGATTAATTTTATTTTATGGCTGTGTTGGATCTTCATTGCTGTGTGAGTGCTTTCTCTAGTTGGAGTAAGCAGGGGGCCACCCATTCTGGTGGTGAGCAGGCTTCTCATGGCAGTGGCTTCTCTTGCAGAGCATGGGCTGTTGGCACACGGGCTTCAGTAGTTGCTGGATGTGGGCTCAGTAACTGAGGTTCAGGAGCTCCAGGGCAGGGGGCTCAGTAGTTGTGGTGCAGGGGCTTCATTGCCCCATGGCATGTGGGATCTTGCCCAGGAATTGAGCTAGCATCCCTTGCATTGATAGGTGGATTCTTAACCACTGGACCACCAGGGAAGCTCCAAGGAGTAGTTTTAAAATGCAAGAACACTTAGTGAAGAAAGGCTCCTCATGGCAAGGAATGTTTTCTGGGATTCCTTTCTAACTACCAACACAACCTAGGCTGCTTACTGTTCCTTTGACATTTAGTCACTGCTAACTTAATCAATGTTTGTTATAGTATGAGAGTCAGAAATCACAGACCGCTGTGTACATTTCTTACTATTTTATTTGCTCTGTCAGCTTTACAAATCACTGTTATTCTCTAAGCTTCAGTGTACTTATGTTTACAATGGGGATACAAATTCCTTCTTCATAGGGAAGTCTGAGAATCAGAGAAACCACTAAAGTAATCAGGGATAGAAGTTCCCAGCATAAAGTAGGTGTTCAGTAAGTTTCAACTGGATACACGTTTTAACAGTTCCACTATTTTATGATGAGATTCTGTCTGTAGCTCTTTGCTAATGTTCTTGATGAGGTAATTTTTGGAGAATGACTCTCAGAGGATTTTTTTTCCCACTAAATGTGGAATGTCTCTTTGAATTGATTCAGTTCATAAAAAATTGAGTAATGCTTGGAATTCCATTAAAAGAGTAATATTAACAGGTCACTGAAAGCTTATTTTATATCCCTTTTGAGAATACTGCACTATTTACTTAGTACTCAGAGATGATCCATCTCTTTTGGAAAAGATTGGAAACATAACTTCTGCAAGATGCTATTCAAAGAGAGCTTCATTCAGGTGCTTTATGAGAAATTTATTGAGTATGAATGTTCCGCATCCACTTGGTCTTCTTCATGTTGATTTGTCAAGGTCAAAGTGACTTCCCAGAACACCCAGTTTTATTTTATTCTTTGTAATTTACTTGTTTATTTTTGGTTACCCTGGGTCTTTGTTGCCGTGCACAGGGTTTCTCTAGCTGCAGAGAGCTGGGGTTGCCCTTCATTGTGGTGAACAGGCTTCTCACTGTGGTGACTTCCCTTGTTGCAGAGTACATGCTCAGACTCCCGGGCTTCAGGAGTTTCAGCAAGTATGCTCAGTAGTCGTGGCTCCCAGGCTCTAGGGCACATGGGTTTCAGTTGTTGAGGCACAAGAGCTCATTAGTCGTGGCCTTGGGCTCTGGAGCGGGCCGGCCTCAGGAGCTGTGGCACACAAGCTTCATTGCTCTGCTGCATGTGGCATCTTCCCGGACCAGGGATCAACCCGGTGTCCCCTGCATTGGCAGGCACTCTCCCACCAAGGAAATCCCAGTTTCATTTTATTTTTAAAAGTACAATAGAGTATGGAGCTCTGGATGTGGTTTGGGATAATATCTGTCTCCTACTTCTTGTGATAGTGTGGTCTAAAAATGCCATCTGCCATACAAGTAAACAAAGGATGCTGCAGCCATCAGCCACTGCAGCTGCCACCTCCGCATATCCTGAGATCCTGAGTCCCAGGCTTAAGTCCTCAGTTTTGTCTGCTGAATGAAGCATAACTCTCAACTTTTAAGTTATGCTTTTTTTATTTTTTCAATCTACAGCAGTCTTGCTTTAAATATTATGACTTCAGAAGTTATTTCCCTGGTCCAAAGGACAGGTCCCTTTTCTATATTCCCTTAGTTCCCAATGTTTTCTCATTCCTTGTCTATTGGTTTATATTTGTTACATACTGATATATGTCTGTCTCTGTAATATATAAGCTCTGAGAGTACAAGTACTGAATCTGACTTATTAAATACTGTATCCTCTTCAATTCAGACAATTCCTAGCATATAATAAGCATCTAATAAATATTCATAAAATGAATGAATGAATGATTATATGAATGAACATTTCCTTCAGAATAAAGCTTCCTTCATGAGAAGGAAGTCACAGAGTTTTTAGGATAACTTTAGAAATTAAAAAGAAAAAAAAATTCTTCAAATTCTGAAACTGAGCAAACTGAGAGATGCTGCAATGAAGGAAATGAAGACAGAAATGAATAAAAAAGGAACACCTTTTTTTGCAAACTTGCACTATTTTAAAAATAAGACGTGCTATGCATAACTTCTTTTGCTAATAAAATTTTAGCATTTGGTTCAAGAAATTGAAGAGCACAGTTTATATAGACAAGTAAATATTTACAAATTGAATTTACTTGGAGATATTTTCGTCTTTGATGCAAATTCAGCCCCAAGCTGCTAACCTTAAAGAAAAACAACATTCTTATCATTTGAGACTGGATCAGATACAGGAGAAAATTTGAGGTTAGGGGGAAAAATCCATAGTGCAAATTAAAAAAAAATAATAACATTATTTAGGTGACTTGTCTGGTGCCCTTTAGTGACAAACACAGAAAGGGAAAAGTGGAACAGACAAAGCACATTTACATTTGTTGAGCACTTATTAGAAGCAGGCCTCTGAACCAGATACTTTGTATGAATTACCACATTTAATTTCCATTGCAATTGGAGTTGATATTACTATTCTCATATTTCAAATGAACTACTAAGACATGGAGATGACAACTAACTTTCTAAAAGAATTCTTGATTAAGATTAACTCTTGATTAAGATTAGAGATACCAAGGGAACATTCCATGCAGAGATGGGCACAATAAAGGACAGAAACAGTATGGACCTAACTAAAGCAGAAGATATTAAGAAGAGATGGCAAGAGTACACAGAAGAACTATACAAAAAAATCATAATGACCTAGATAAGCACCATGATATGATCACTCACCTAGAGCCAGACATTCTGGGGTGCAAAGTCAAGTGGGCCTTAGGAAGCATCACTGTGAGTAAAGCTAGTGCAGATGATGTAATTCCAGTTGAGCTATTTCAAATCCTAAAAGATGATGCTATGAAAGTGTTACACTCAATATACCAGGAAATTTGGGAAACTCAGCACTGGCCACAGGACTGGGAAAAGTCACTTTTCATTCTAATTGCAAAGAAAGGCAATGCCAAAGAATGTTCAAACTAATGCAAATTTGTACTCATCTCATATGCTAGCGAAGTAATGCTCAAAATTCTCCAAGTAAGGCTTCAACAGTACTTGAACTGAGAACTTCCAGATGTTCAAGCTGGATTTAGAAAAGGGAGAGTAACCAGAGATCAAATTGTCAACATCCATTGGATCATAGAAAAGCAAGAGAGTTCCAGAAAAACATCTATTTCTGCTTTATTGACAATGCCAAAGCCTTTGACTGTGTGGATCATAACAAACTGTGGAAAATTCTTCAAAGATGGGAATACCAGACCACTTTACCTGCCTCCTGTGAAATCTGAATGCATGTCAAGAAGCAACAGTTACAACAGGCATGGATCAATGGACCAGCTGCAAATTGGGAAAGGAGTACTTCAAGGCTGTATATTGTCACCCTGCCTATTTAACTTATATGCAGAGTATGTCATGTATAATGCTGCACTGGATGAAACACAAGCTGGAATCAAGATTTTTGGGAGAAATATCAATAACCTCAGAAATGCAGATGACACCACCCTGATGGTAGAAAGTCAAGAGGAATAAAGAGCCTCTTAATGAAAGTGAAAGAGGAGAGTGAAAAAGCTGGCTTAAAACTCAACAGTCAGAAAACTAAGATCATGACACCTAGTCGCATCACTTAATGGCAAATAGATGCATAAACAATGAAAACAGTGACAGACTTTATTTTCTTCGGCTCCAAATTCATTGCAAATCATGAATACAGCCATAAAATTAAAAGACAGTTGCTTCTTGGAAGAAAAGCTATGACCAATCTAGACTGCATACATATTAAAAAGCAGAGACATTACTTTGCTGACAAAGTTCCGTCTTAGTCAAACCTATGGTTTTTCCATTAGTCATGTATGGATGTTAGTGTTGGTCTATAAAGAAAGCTGAGCACAGAAGAATTGTTTTTGAACCATGGTGTAAGAGATGACTCTTGAGAGGCCTTTGAACTGCAAGGAGATCAAATCTGTCAATCTAAAGGAGATCAGTCCTGAATATTCATTGGAAGGACTGATGTTGAAGCTGAAGCTCCAATACTTTGGCCACTGATGTGAAGTATTCATTCATTTTTAAAGACCTTGATGCTGGAAAAGACTGAAGGCATGAGGAGAAGGGGATGACAGAGGATGAGATAGTTGGATGGCATCACCATCTCAATGGACATGAGTTGGAGCAAACTCCAGGAGTTGGTGATAGACAGAGACATCTGGTGTGCTGGCGCCCATGCGGTCGCAAAGAGTCAGACATGACTGAGCGACTAACTGAACTGAACTTGATTAAGATGAAGGGGAATGGAATTGGAATGAGTTTTCTCCCAGTCCCAAAGCCCACGCTAATGGCTTTACAATCACTGAGGTAAAAAAAAAAAAAAAAAAAAAAAAAAAAACCAAAACACACACACACACACGCACACACACGAACAGAAGCTCAGCAGCTGTTTGTTTCTGAGTCTTGTAGTACACCTGGACTCATAACATTGCAAGTAATCAGAACTATTGGGGATGCTGAAAATGACCTTATTGGAAGCACAGATCTTGAGAGTTTGAGTCAGAACTTGTATAAACTGTCCTAGGTGGGGAAACTATAGGCCTTATTTATTAAAGATATTAACCTGCCCACTGTCATTTCTTTCATTCAGGGGGCATATTCTCTGTGACTCAGGGCAGCAGGGGAATAAAAAATCTCAGTTTTAGAGTGAGAATTTCGTAAAAGTCTACTTTGTCACTTATTAGTTATGAGTCCTTGAACAAGTTACTTAAACTGTCTGAGCCTCTGTTTTCTCTTTCCACAATGGGAAGAATGAAGCCTAGCTCACAAGGAGGTGATAAGTTAGATATAAATCTCTTGGTACGTGGCACTTGCTGTGTAAAGAGATGCTCTTAAAATTAAATCACATTTTCTTGTGTGTGCACTCATAGAGGTTCTTGACACAGGTATCCTATGTAGTTTTCTACATACCAACCCTCACCTCAGTGTTACACCAGTAATAGTGAATCTGAATTTGTCAACTACTCACCCTTTGTGAGTAAATAAAAATTGGTATGGTCTCATACATGTTGACCCTCTCCAGTGTTCTTGCCTGGAGAACCCCAGGGATGGGGGAGCCTGGTGGGCTGCCGTCTATGGGGTCACACAGAGTCGTACGCGACTGAAGCGACTTAGCAGCAGCAGCATACATGTTGATATATGTATTATTTTCTGATATACTGATGTTTCCTGTAGAAAGATCTCTGTGGGTCAACTCAAATAATTTATAACCTGAATCTCCCGTTAACACAGAGATGAATTTGGCAGTTGGTAGCATTGAGCTCTTAAAAAAAAAGAAGGCCCATATACTATCAACTAGAACAAAAAGAAAATATAGATCTGCCACTGACTGTGTTCCTTTTACTTTGATGAAAAGGATTTTTACAAGTCCTCTCATGCTTTGTCTTGATCTTTCCTGGTCTTAGGCTAATTGTATGATCATCTTACTCCAGTTCTAGAAATTGCTGGAGGCTCATGGAAGCTTCTGGGAGTTTCCTCTTGACATTGTCTAATGCCTACTGAAGCAGCAGTTCTGTGTTCAAAACTTAAGACAGTTTCATGGTATCTCCTATGTCTATCTGAGAATGACCAGTTCTCTCCCTAAAGCTGTTATGTTAGAATCAAGTCTTTATCCCCAGATGACTTATTCCCAACTTAAAACCCAGTCAGAGAAGAATTGCTGGGGAGAAGAATACCAAGTAGAATTATCTCAATGATGCTGCTTTCTTAAAGAGGCATGCAAAAGAAATCAGAAAATTATCCTCAATGGGTAGTTTGACAGATGCAAAATTTTTACTCTATTTCTTGTAGGTATGGATCCAAATCATAGTAATATTTACATTCTGTCTTTGATTACCAAATCAGAGTAAGTTTCTCCTACACTGCCTGAGTCTTCTCCTCTCAAAAGTTAGTTAACAACTAAAATTTATGAAATATTCACTAAAAGTTAATTATAATATTAATTATGTATTTGAATATCACATTGGGAAAACATGGTATTTAATAAATTTTACAAACAGGGGCACTAACAAGTGTGAGTGTGTGTTTGTGTATATGTATGTATGCAATTTATGTATTAATCTACTATTTAAAAAATTTGACAGAAAACAAGAGAAACAGGGGTCTAAATAAGGCATTTGTATCAAATATTCTGCAATTATTTTAAATTCTTTCTTAATATGTTGTGAACTCAGATGCTTTATAGTCTCTAGTTTCCATCTTTACAGATAAGACAGCTAAGATCCTGAGTATTGGAGTACTTTACTTGGTGATAAGTTTCAGTTAAGCAGAGGATGTCATTGCAGCTATATGAACACATCTCCTGAAAAATGTATCAATGAATTAAGCAATAGTTGACTTGCCCAGGCACCATTTTGTAGATATTCACAAGGTTTGCTTTGCTAAATGTAAACATTTTGATCTTTGATTGGTCTGTTGTATGAATACAAATGGATTTTCGAAACATGAACCTCAGTTTTATCTCTCAAAGAGGTAATATTTGTTGTGCTGAAAAGCATCATTCTCTACCACTTATGGGCTGTGTGACACTGGAAAATCGCCTTAGTGTCTCTGATCCTTATTGTCCCTCTCTAAAATTAGAGATTGTTCATTCCCTTACCACTTCCTGACAGCACTGTAAAGTGTTGTAAAGCATAAATAAACTTGAAACATAAACATAAATATTTGGACAACATGTAGGACATAAGGCGTTCTTACCACTCCTTTGTTTCACCAAGCTCAGTAACTCACTGTTTCCTGCTGCTTCTGCTAAGTCGCTTCAGTCGTGTCCGACTCTGCAACCCCATAGACGGCAGCCCACCAAGCTCCACTGTCCCTGGGATTCTCCAGGCAAGAACACTGGAGTGGGTTGCCATTTCCTTCTCCAGTGCCTGAAAGTGAAAAGTGAAAGTGAAGTCTCTCAGTCGTGTCAGACTCTTCGCAACCCCATGGACTGCAGTCTACCAGGCTCCTCCGTCCATGGGATTTTCCAGGCAAGAGTACTGGAGTGCATCGCCATTGCCTTCTCCCACTGTTCGCTAGTGAGGTGAATATAGGCTTTGGAAATATATCATCCTAGGTTAGACTTTTTTGTTTGACATTCACTAGCTCGGTGTCCTGGGGGAGGCATTTCATTTTCTGAGCCTCATTTACTTCATCTGTGAAATGGCTACCTTACACTGACAGAGTCATTGTGGGAATAATGCCTGATGAGAAATAGGCTCCAATCCCCTGAGGTTGATTAAGATAGTGTGTTAGTTGCTCACTCTTTGCAACCCCATGGACTATAGACTGCCAGGCTCCTCTGTCCAAGGAATTCCCCAGGCAAAACACTAGAGTGGGTTGCCATTTCCTTCTCCAGACTAAGATGGTAACTGAAAGAAAATCTCTCTGTAAATTACCCAGAGACAAACTACCATCACTTCTTCTTTTTCATTCTATTTTTTTCAAGCAGAAGCCAAGCAAATCCAGCTTTTGATTTTTAGCAATGACTGACCGACTTCAAGGGACTTAAGCACATTTCTCACTTTATGAGTTAGCTAAATTGTCATTTGAAAGCAAAGAGCAACTTGCCACAGGTATTGGCTTCTCAGTTTTCATCAAGACCTTCTTCCCTTCCTCAACTATTGCTTATTAGCATTTAGTAATAATGTTTGAGAAAATAATGATATCACCTGTCATTGTGGGGGAAAATATATAAAATTAAAAGGAATATAGTCAAGGATTCAAACTGTTGTCCTCTGTGAACACCTCAGGTGACTGCAGTTAGATACAGATGGACAAATAGATGACTAATTAGAATGCCTGTAAGTGAGCAAACAAACCATTACTACCACTACCAAGAGCAAATAATTCCCATATGATCTGCCATAACAATATTATATCTCTCTACTGAATATTTGATTTAAACAGTTAGCAGAATTAATTTGCATTACTCAAAGGAGATCAAAGGGACTGAGTTGCATTATTTATGTATCAGCTGCCATCATTTGCTATTTAGAATTATAAATTATTCTTAGAGGAACATAAATGAGAACTGCCTTAGAAAAATGTCACTACCATGTACATGTATAACTCCATCTTAAAGGTGAACATTTCCCTGAGCCCATCTTGATACCAAAGATGGAACAGTTGTGCAAAAATACTTTAGCTAAGGTACATGAGAATCATCATACTGATGAGAAAAGAAACCGTGATTTTGTGTATCTCAAGGAGAGCACTGTTGACACTCTGGAGGTGAGGCAGTTCTTTGTTTGAAGGACATCTCGACACATTGAAAGGTGCTTAGCATGCCTGCTTTTGATACTTTGGGACAGCTATAAAATATCCCTCATATTTCTAAATGCTGTCTAGAAGATGTTAGGGTCTTTGGTTGAGAACTACTGGGATAAAGCAAATGGGGGCTCAGCCGGACTTTTAGAGCCAGTCTTTTGAATCTGAAGGATCTGGATTTGACCCTTGGGCTTCCCTGGTAGCTCAGAGGGTAAAGCATCTGCCTGCAATGCGGGAGACATGGGTTTGATCCCTGGGTCGGGAAGATCCTCTGGAGAAGGAAATGGCAACCCACTCCAGTATTCTTGCCTGGAGAACCCCAGGGTAGGAGGAGCCTGGTAGGCTACAGTCCACAGGGTCACAAAGAGTTGGACGTGACTAAGCAACTTCACTTGTCTTTCACATGCAATAATTAGCTCCATTATCCTGGTCATTTGATGTCTTTGAGCCTCAGTTTTACCTGCAAGAAGGAAATAATAATATCTTCTTGAAGGATTAATAAATTAAGGTTGGTAAAGATTTTTATAATGCTTGGTATGGAAGAAGTGCTCATTTAAAAGACAGGTAATTTGTACAGGCTTGAATAAATGTGTGTTAGTGAAAATTTATATTGGTGCAAGGGAGAAAAAAGGTAACAATTGCAGTCAGTAGTGATGGTGGTATTAATTATGGAAAAAGCACTGCTGGGGATGGTTGTAGTACCCATAGGAGAAGCAGCAAGTTAGGCATTGAAGATGCTTCCTAGAGTCCCAGGTATACTCAATGAGTTGCAATTCTAGAGCCACTGTGTCCTATGTTATTTGCACCAATTCTTTATCCACCCTATGCTTCAATTTCCTGAAGTAAAAGGAAGATGATAGTTGTGCATACCTTAATAGTTTGTTGTTAAAAATAAATATAATGCTCAGAGTGAATTGGGCTTAGAGTGGTCTGAGAATTCGGTTAAATAGAAGGATCGGAAAAGATCACTTGACTCTTGCTTCTATAATGTTGAGTCCTTTTAGTTTGAGTTGCTTTGTCCTGCTGGCTTCCCAGAAAAGCAGTTGACCAGTTACTTTCTCACCAAAGGTATGTCAGGACGGCTCAGTCGAAGGTGGGGTTTTTCTCTGATAATTAGATCTGACTCAGTCTTCACTTGCCGGAGAGTTTAATATTTCAGATATATTTTAGATTCCAGTCAATGATGTAATTAGTTCTCAGCACACCAAAGAGCCATGATTAAAATAAGACCTCTAAAGTGTAGTCCAACAACATGAAGTCTATAGTCTGTGTGAATTTCTAAAGGAGAAAGAATAGAACTCTTAATAGCTGAGCTTCAGCACACCCAAAGATAACCCATGTCTCCATTCATAAAGAAAATAGTCAGAGTGTTTATAATGTTAAGCACCTCAGGACTAGTGAAGTATGTAAATCACTTAGATGGATGGTACTTATTTGTTAATTTTGCCTCCTGGGGATAAGGTTTGTATGCTTTGTTTTAATTTTCTATGTAATCCTCAAACTTTGTGTTCTGATATTAATTTCAAAAGACAACTGGGAATTGATTTTTCAAATGAGAATTTAAGCTGTTATTTGGTAATTTTATACTAAATTTCCAAAACCTAATCACAAATGTGTTGTTGATGATCACTATATTATGATGTTATTCAGAAAATATCAGTGTTAACAGATAGAGATATGATGTCTTAGAATGCACTGTGTTTCTTCTGATATGAAGGGAGTTATCTGCATGGTATAATGACACATATTTCAAAAGGGTGATTTCATTCCTGTTCACATTCCATTCATTTACTTATTAACTGACTACATGACTCAAGCCACGTGACCCCTAACCTAGCCATGTTGACGGTATGGACATAAATTAAACTGTTTATACCTACAGAGTAGTTTTGAAGAATCACTTATTTGGTAAATGTTCTAGTCTAGGGGAAAAAGCAGTAGAGAAAGGAAGTGGTGGGTGGTACAAAGTGGAAACAGGTAGGATGTGGGTGGTGATCACTTAACCTAAGTCTTGCAGCATTAATGATATAAATAACTCAGAAAAGAAGACAGTTTATAAGCCAGGGTCTAATCTTTTTAGACTTATTTACCCACATACATCTAGTCTTATTAAACAACATACCATGAACATTGTTTAGTAAGGATATGGAAAAATGTAGCCTTACCAATTACACAGACAGTCCAGTTCACCCTCCCATGCTCTAGCTATGTGGTCATAGGCAGAGTTATTGTACTTTTCTTAGTTATAGTTTTTGTGTCTATTCAGTGGAGGAGATGAGATACTTTACCCCTCTGAGTTGTTATGAAGATTAAATGCTGTAATTCCAATAAGAAGGAATGACAATAAAAAATACTAATTGTTAGCTATGATTTTCTTATGATCAACAATTTTTCTACTTTGTATTTTATCACAAACCACTGTTTTTTTTTCACTTTTAAATTATTGTTTATTATATTTTGCTTGTTTGAAATGCACGTGCTTCTTTAATTCTATTAAAATCCAAAGTCTTAAAATGTTACCTCCTCTTCAATTCCTTCCAGATTTCTTTCAAATGTATATATGTAATATGATCACTTGGGACTATGTTACTTTTGTCTTCCGCAAAACAGTATCCGCTGTGGACTACTGTGTATCTTATTACTCAGTGTAGTCCTCAATACAAAATACTGGTTGGAAAATGAACCCTCAATATTAATTTGTTGAAATAAACTAAGCCATAGACAGATGGCTTTGTTCATTCAAATTTGTGCGTTCTGCATTTTCATGGATTATACATCAAGACCCTCTAAATCATTTTTTCCGTACCAACTTCAAACTGCATCATTTTAGGAAGAACATTTTGATTCATCCAACAGTGGCTTTACCAACTAGCCAGCAGTTCAGATTATATGCATCACCACTTCTGCTTGTATAGCAATATCCATTTGTGGAAATATTTTCATATTTTGTTCACTTTGCCTTTATTACTTTACACAAATAGATAGAACAGATAAAAATGAAATTTCTGAGGCTGGTGAGGAGAAGCATCGGTTTCATGAACTCAATACAATTAAGGCAAGATGGAGATAACTAGGCTTGCCTCAACTTTAGTTTCTATCAGGCTCTGTGTCCTTAAGCCTAATCAACTGTATGTTCAATTACAAAGGAAGAGGATTAAACTAAAGTGCAAAATGCTAGAAATAAAACATTAAACAACATGCCTAAAAGATAAGCTGCCATTTGGGATTTTGTAATTGGTTTTAGCAAATTGGGAATGGAATACCTATTAGAATCTGTAAATCTTTTGTTTGGCTTTTGAACATTATTCATAATATGAAAGTTGAAGATTGCTTAATATTTTAATCCTTTTTATAAAACAACAAATTGAACTGATGAATACTTTTAATTGCCAGAATTTGAAGGTATAAAGAATATGTTGCATCCTCAAATTCTACTTCCCCTCATGTTATTCTAACACTAAGTATTATCTTTAATAGTTGAATATAGAAAGTTTTAGTTAGTAAAATTGTTTCATAGATGTAATGTAGTTCATTTACCTCTGTTGAGGTAGAAAGGTAGAGCCATTTACCTCTGTTCTAAGTGCATCTTAGTTATAGATAGAAAAATAAATAAAACCCAGAAACTTTTAATTTAACACAGATTGTAAACATTAACTCAAATGTTATTTGTATTTTAAGATATATGGTTATTATCATTGAATTCAGTATCTCTGTATTTCTGCAGCATCTGTTTTATTAATATGCACATCCTAATAAATCTGGACAGTCTTTGGAAGAGAAGTTGGATTTCATTCATAAATCTTGCTATTCAAAAGCATGTATTATCTAAATTTGTAAGATGGGAGGTAGTTGTTCTATGGTATAGTAGTGTTTCACATATTTTAATGTGAATGTGAATAACCTGGGAATCTTTTTTTGAGCATAGATTCTGATTTTGTAGGTCTGGGGTGAAGACTGAGATTCGGCACTGCTAACAAGTTTCCAGGTGTTCTTGCTGTTACTGGTAATGACATGGATCATGCATTAATAGCTATTCAATAGAGTATTAAATATATAGTCAGAAAATTGGCTTAAAACAATGGACCTATAATTTCCAAGTATGGAAACTAAGATGCACGACCACCCGTTTTCCATCTCTGTTGTTATTACTCTAGTCCAGAATACCACACATGCTGTGTAATCTCGTCATTGTTTTCTTAGCATCCGAACTTGCCTCTCTCCATTCCGCCTACCACATTACAATAAAACTAATTATTCTTATTTAAATTTCTTTCTTATTTATTTTTTACTGAAATATGATTGCCATACAACATTGTGTTAGTTTCAGGTGTACAACATAGCTATTCAACACTTATATACTTTATGCACTGATCACCACAATAAGTCTAATAATATTCTGTCACCATACAAATTAGTTACAATATTATTTACTATATACCTACGCTGTACTTTATATTTCCCTAATTTATGTATTTTGTAACTGGAAGTTTGTATGTCTTAATCCAGTTCATCCATTTCATCCAACTTCCTACCTCTTTTTCCTCTGCAGACCACCGGGTTGTCCCTATGTTTAGGAATCTGTTAATGTTTTGTTTTGTTCATTTATTTATTTGTTTTGCTTTTTTAGATTCCACCTGTAAGTGAAATCGTATAATATCTGTCTTTGTCTGATTTACTTCACTTTGTATAATATCCCTTAGGTCCATCTGTGTTATCACAGATGGCAAGATTTTATTCTTTTTTTATGTCTGTGTAATATTCCATTGTGCATATATATATATTTTTTTTATTATTGTTTTTGCCATACATTGTCATGATATCACCATGGGTT